>JAJJWW010014429.1:0-240607 GCA_023531295.1 Papaver armeniacum
TATCGAATCCTAATTTGCTGCCATTGAAAACTAGTTTTCCCGCCAAAACCGTGAACACTAATTCACCTTTTGCGGATTATCTATCCAATTCTGGTCATAATAAAGACCATCATCATCCCTGTTTGGACCTAAAGAACAAACCCATTGATTCTTAGCGCTTTAGTCTCATTATAGCTCGCTCAAAATCCAAACCCTAAATCATGTTGCTCTTTTCCCACCAAAATTCAAAATTTGAATGGAGAAGATGACCTTCCCTTATCCGAACGGTGTCCCTTTAGCAATTTGGGCTACATTTAGCAATTTCTGGGGGTGCGAATAGCAATTTGTGGGGTACAAAGATGACTTTTGGGCTGTATATAGTGAAAAACTCATGGGTGACTTTTTCAACTCTTCCGGGACATTTCTGGGGGTGCCTTTAACACTTTTCTGGGTGCTTTTAGTGGTTTCTCGAGCAGCCATCTCTTATTTTTTTTTCATATTCACTTCTTTTCTTTAATTTTTATCGCATCACTAAAGTCAACATGCCTGAGAAATAATTCGCCTCCAACAGTAGTTGCACATGAAATGACACTTTATCCCCTTTTAAGCAACGTTTCCTCTTCTTTTACTCCAAATTACCTGAAACTCAAAATCAAATAAAAGATACATAATTTATAAGAAAACATAACAAAGAAAGCATAAACAATAGATAAATATCAAGGTGTTTTAGACACCTATCAGTTGTACCAGGTGTACGCCCTCCTCGTAAGTGACTTTGAGAATTCTTTTAGGCGTAGAACATGATTGTATTCATGTTCCCCCAAGGATTCCAAGAATCGAGAGACGTGTTCACCAAAGATTACCGACTTAGTCGTAGAGGGAGAATTTGGGAGAGGTGTAACCTCTTGGAAGAGGAATTCATTGCACATCTTGAGGGTACGGTGGATGATGTTGGTGTACATCCATTCGGTCCCCTTTTTCTCGATTTTGAGAAGTCGTTCTGTGTCCTCGCGTGTGATGAAGTTGGACGGTTGGTTCCTTTCTCTTGGGCGTTCGGGAGAAATGCGAGTTTCTTCATCCGTATGGGCCGGGATGGAAATGTTTCCCAGGGTTGTCGTGAACCTTGTGGTAATCGTTCACCAAAGTTTTGAGGAAAGTGAGTACCTCTTTTCGAGTTGCGGCCATATCCGTTTGAATCTTAGCCAGAACCTCCTGCTTCTCCATCAAGTCTGCAATAGTAATGGGCGGTGGTCCTCCTCTTGTTCCTCCGGCTCCTCGTCCTGATGAAGGAGTGAAAGTTGTTGCTCTGGTGACTCACAGGAGGTGTTACACTTGAGGAGATACCGGATTTGCGCCGCTCCGGGCTCAGTGATGGGAGGTGTTACACTTACTTGGAATATTTCTGCTTCTGGCGCCGATGGTAGAAGGGACGGCTCCACGAGATGTATTGACCACGGTAGCTCCACTGACAGGTACATTGACATCGGGAGTGTTATCCACACTAGCTCCATCATAATTGATTGCTGATCCAGACCTAAGTTCTACCATCTTGAAATGGATTGATGATTGAATTGGTCCTAAGATCTACCCTTTTTGAAATTGATAAAATTGAATCGGATTTTGAAGAAATTGACTTTACAACCGAGAGATTAACCTCATTTGTGGTCGCCAATTGTTTATGGGTGAAAACTATTTCTGTAGGTTTTGGTAATTTGGGATGTGTGGATGAGAAATGAGTCTAAACCTTAAACAAATGCACTGCATGGGAGTGCTTGTAGATTCGAGAAATCAATGCAGTGCAAGTCCGGCCTAAACCAAGAAATGGCCATTCCGGACTTGTTTCGGTCACAAAGTGAAGGAGATGGGGTTGATCTTAGGAGGGGCGAAGAAGGTGTTGAGAATGTGAAGGTGTTGGCTATGTATGACTTGTATCGAGAAAAGCTGAATCGGCTTGCAGGTGGTGTAAGCTATCGGTTAGGTGTTTGAATACGATTGTATCAACACTTGCCTCTGTTGTCTTGTCTTGTTCGAAAAATAGGATGGAGAACCTATTTATTCAAGTATTTTAGCCCAACCCTCGTATCTCGTGGGAAGTGGAGAAAGTGGAGTGATGGAGTAGTGGAGTAATGTGTTAGTGTCACACGACCAGGCTTTCCCACTTCTCCCATCATCACTTAACCGTCCATGACTTCCTGACACGTTCTTGTGATGGCGCGTTGTCTGCCGCACGCCGTAAAACCGCAGCACCAATACCCCGTATGTATCCCCAGGTTGTGACATGATTGATGTCTGGAATGTGTGGATCGTGGGACCCACAAAAAGTAGCATGTAATGATAAATTGAATAATCGCGTTATTCAGGAAGTTGATACTTGTGAAGTATCGTGTGTATTCTATGCGGGTACTGCATCAAGTATACTCAAAGATGTATGAAGCATCAGCTGTTTGAGCGTCTCAAAATAGCCTCATGTCCAGCCTACTTCATGTGATGGTTTGGAAGTTGCGCAAGCAAATCCTCCCTTGACCGACCACATGGTGTGGTAGGAGTGACGGATGGTGATCACCATGACGCCCGCACCGACCAATTAACTCGACCGACTGCTGTATAACCAAGCCCGGTGAAGTTGGGCGGACGAGATGATCTTTGAGACACTCATCTGCGACCGTTAATGAAATTAGGTTTTAGAAGAGGTGTGCAAGCATCCCTCTTCAGCCGGTCGAATCCAAGCTTGGGATACGATTTTGGCCGGAGCCGATCGTACATGCGTGTAGACGGCGTGACGGTGTAGGCGCCCATACCCCATTATCTCACGAAAGTGTGATCTGGGGCCACTCAGTGTCAAAGGCGAAGTTGAGTGGTCGAGATCGTTTGTGACAGAAAACTAGTGCCGTAAAAGTCGCGCCTCGTGCCAACTTCGGGCGTGCGTTCCAAGATGACCAATCTTGGTCAGTCTTGGCCGATCGGTGGCGTGTAGGTGGTAGTCGGTGTTCACGCCTATACCGACTGTCCCATGAAAAAACGTGATCTAAGCCACTCAAATCGTCCGGCGAATTTGAGTGGTCGAGATTAGTTTGCAATCGGGAAGTGTGACCACGCTAGTTTGGGCGACGATTTGGGATAACCAGGCATGGCATGCCTTGACGATCAGTGAGGGGATAGATGGGTCCACGGTGGTCATGTTGGTATGGCCGTACCTCTTGAATCTAATATTGACCCTCCATTCGTGGAGAAGATGGACGCTCGTGATGCTCAAAAACCCTAATTTTGGGTTTTTCACTACCGTGCGTCATGCTCTATTGGCGCATGGTCCGGATGACAACCATGGTTGGTCCCTGACCGATCGGTCAGTATGTAGGCGGGCCCACGGTGATTGTGTTGACATGCTCTGGGCCCTTTGAATCTACATCTACACCTCCATCTATACTTGGGAAGATGGATGGTTGAGACTGTTTTGCGACACATGTAATGTGCCGCAAACCCTAATTTAGGGTTTTCCGTCCATCTTGCTCCTGGTTTGGACGTTTTGCAAGCTATGCCAATCTTTTGGGGAGGCCACCATGTGGGGCCCGCGTTGGTTCGGCAGCCCGAATATTCCATACCGCTTGGGGGTTATGGAATTGATCTAGGCCATCCAATCATCTTTGGTGAAGTTGGATGATCGTGATCATTTCTAGACTCGATACTGGACAGTCAGGATGCTCAATCGAGGCTAGTATAACACACCGAGAGTTGCTCAATCGGGCTAGTATAACACACCAGAGTTGCAAACTGACGGTATTTCGTACATTCTTTCATTATAATGCTTGGAGATTCGTGTTGCTCTGTTGAGAGTAACACTCGCTCGTCATGCCGCATCGATAATGAGTACGGAAATACAAGGCTGGTTACACATTAATTAATAATGTCAGTAAATTCACGGGTATATGGGATTGTTGCTACATGCTCCAACCTGGATGAATTTCGTGTATTTAATTCACGAGAATGGGATTGTTGTCACATGCTCCATTCTAGGTGAATTAGTAAAGTGAAGAAGTATTCAACACTTATTAATGGCTTTATCTTTTACAAGATGTTAGCGCATAATTTTTTGCTTTTACAATTTTAACCTTAAATGAAAATCCACCATCAATAAATCTTCAAACAAGGTGGGCTAATAAAATCCACTCTCGAGAACTTTGAGAGCTGTGACGTTTAGAACCAAAATGGCCACCACAAGCAAAAGTGTGACAAAGGAGAGAATGGATTGAAATTCGGAGTTAGATACGCACCTTCGTATTATTTGATCAACGCCATATTTCCATAAGTATGGTTCATCCCACACATATTGCTTAGTTATCTTCTTAAGTTTCATTTTTTGGAAGTTAGACATTGTACTAGGTACCTTTCTTGTCACCAAGTAATTCACTATATCCACGTACCAAGGTGTTGATTCTTCCATGGAGAAAAGTTGTTCGTCCGGAAAGCGGTCTTGTAATGGAAGTTCTTCTTGAGACATAACAAGTCTACTAAGATGATCCGCAACGGTATTCTCCACACCTCTCTTGTCTCGAATTTCTATGTCGAACTCTTGTAGCAATAGGATCCACCGGATTAGTCTTGGCTTAGCTTCTTTCTTCTTTATTAAGTGTCTTAGTGCGGCATGATCGGAATACACAATAACCTTTGTACCCACCAAGTGTGATCGAAATTTTTCCAATGCAAAAACTATAGCCAATAACTCTTTCTCCGTGGTAGAATAGTTGATTTGTGCATCATTAAGGGTCCTAGATGCATAATAGATAACATGGGACAACTTGTCCACTCTTTGACCCAAAACGGCTCCGACCGCATAATCACTAGCATCACATTAATTCAAATGGAAGACTCCAATCCGGTGACTTGATAATCGCGCACTTGTCAACATTGCCTTCAATTTGTCAAAGGCATCCTTGCATTCCTGTTGAAGTCAAAAGGCACCTCCTTTTGTAATAACTTGCACATTGGCATGGAGATTTTGGAAAATCCTTGATAAACCGCCTATAGAAACCTGCATGGCCAAGAAAAGAACGGATTTCCCTCACCGAAGTGGGATATTGTAAGTTTCTTATTAAATCTATCTTTGACTTGTCCACTTCGAGCCCTCGAGAGGACACAATCCGAGAATATACTTACCATGCATCTTTGAAAAGTAGCCGGTGCATTGCAAAGGCCAAATGGCATTCGTTTATATGCAAACATTCCAAACGGACAAGTGAAAGTGGTCTTCTCTTGGTCCTCCTGTGCAATGACAATTTGGTTGTATCCCGAATAACTATCCAAGAAATAATAATGAGAATGCCCCATAACCGCCTCCAACATTTGATCAATGAAAGGTAAAGGAAAGTGATCCTTTCGGGTTCGGAATTAAGTTTTCTATAGTCAATGCACACTCTCGAACCGGTTTGAACTCTTGTAGGAACAATTTTATCGTCTTGATTTCTAACAACCGTGACTCCGGACTTCTTTGTTACCACTTGTACCGGACTAACCCACTTGTTATCGGAATTTGGGTAGATTACCCCCACACTTAGTAATTTGAGTATCTCTTTCTTCACAACCTCCATCATGGGAGGATTAAGCCTACGTTGAGCATCACGTACCGGCTTCATGTTCTCTTCCATTAGAATCCTATGCATGCACATGGATGGACTAATGCCTTTGATGTCCGCAATTGTCCACCCAATAGCCGTTTTGTGCTCTTTCAAGACTCTAAACAAACGGTCTTCTTGTACTGCGGTGTGAGGTTCTTTGCAATAATCACCGTGAAGCTCATCTCCATCTCCCAAGAAACAATACTTCAAATGGTCCAGTGGCTTCAACTCTAGTTTAGGCGCCTTCACAATAGATGGTACAAGTATTTCATCATTCAAGGGTAAAGAAATATATGAAACATTACCCTTTTAGCTTCTTGTAATGCCATCAAGGCACCACACATCTCCACCAATTCCTTGGAGATTTCAACATCCAAGTTAGACAATCCGTGGATGTCTAATTCAATGCTCTTTTGCAACACCACATCAAGTTCATCCTCTTGGCTCAATTCCACCATTTGTTGCGCTAATGAACTAACCACATCAATGGAGTAAACGGAATGCACATCACTCGGGTAGCGCATGGCTTCAAATATGTTAAAGTGTATTATCTCCTTGTCGAATTCCATAGTGAGTGTACCCTTATCAACATCAATCTTCGTCCTTGCGGTCTTCATAAATGGCCTCCCAAGAAGTAAAGAAGTAGATGATCGGTTCTCATTGTTGTCCATATCCACCACGAAGAAATCAACCGGAAAAATTAGCTCATTCACTTGCACTAGCACGTCTTCTACAAGTCCCTTAGGATATATGTTAGACTTGTTTGCTAATTGGATAATAACTCTTGTCTCTTCTTGGATTTAGCAATACGACTAGGAAAAGGAGGTGGAGTAGTGAAAGTAGGAACCGGTTCCTTGGATTGGTTGGTTGGTGTTGAATTCTCCTTTTGTGCGGCTTCCTCCTTGTATTTGACTACCTCTTCACTAGCTTCTTCATGATGACTTGGACTCTCCACTTGTCTTCCACTTCTTAAAGTAACCGCATTAACATTCTCTCTTGGATTCACAAAGGGTTGTGAAGGAAGCTTTGTGGATGCTTGAGATTTCAATAGGTTCACATCGGTCGCCAATTGTCCCATTTGAGTTTGTAAATCCTTGATGGCCGATTCATTCTTTTGTTGGCTTTGTTGTAACATACAAGTAAGACCTTGCATGCCTTGCATTAACGCATTGAGCTTGTCATCACTCGAAGAATCACGCTCCTTGACTTGTTGTGGTTGGAATTGTTGTTGAGGTTGGAAGCGTGATTGTTGGAAACCACCTTGTTGCGCATATGGATTAGGAGCCGCCGCTTGCTTGTTTGCATAACTAAAGTTAGGATGATCCTTCCAACCGGGATTATAGGTATTGGAGTATGGAACCTTGGCCTTTGATTTGGATAGAAAGCATTTACTTGTTCGGTCTCATCATCCAGAATAATTACCGCGGCCATCCTTTGAATCATTATCTCCATGTTACCCATCCTTTGATCAAGGTGTGATGATGAATTAACTTCATGCACTCGCCTAACCATTGGTTTTTCTCTAGTGTAGAATTGTTGCGAGTTTGCAGCCATACTTTCAATCAACTCGGTAGCTTGGGTCACTATCTTGTTCACTAGTGCACCACCACCCGCAGCGTCAAGAAAGATCTATCACTTGGTTGGAGAGCTTCGTAGAAGTATTGGAGTATCATAACGTCACTGAATTGATGATGTGGACAGCTTGCCACCAATCTCTTGTATCGCTCCCAACATTCATACAACGACTCTCCCACATGTTGCTTCATCCCACAAATCTCCTTGCGAATTTGAGTAGCTTTTGATGCGGGAAAATATCTTTCGAGGAAAAGTTTCTTCATCCCATTCCATGTTGTGATACTTCCGGAAGGCAAATAATATAACCATTCCTTAGCATTGCCCGCCAAAGAGAATGGAAAAGCTTTCAACATTGCTCCATCCTCATTAGTCTCTGGTAGGCCTGGAAGATGGGTAAATAATTTGGCCTACGGGTTATACCGCAAGTGCACGGCGTCTATTGGAGACGCGGCAAGTACGGGTCGATCCCACAAGGACTAGGGTGTGCTTGATTGATCAAGGCTTGGCTTAAACTGAATTTCTAGCAAATAAGTGACACAATTGTAAGTTATGAGATTATTGTTGCCGAAACAGTGAGGTTGTGGTAGTGACGGTGAACTCTAACTAAGGCAAGCGTGGTAAACGCAAAGCACAAGGGTGGTTGATTCCACCACCCGACCTCTTACTCGAGGCAATGTAGGTTGAATAATGATCTTGTGCCTTCATTTGAAGGTCTTAATTGGATTTTCACTAACTAAAGTTGCTAACTCACCCCTAGTATGAGTGGTCTTCTTACGGTACCACTCATCACCAGTTTGTAAGCTCCTTAATTAACTACTAGTCTTAAGCATTTTAGCACATGACAAGCAACAAACCAAATGGACATGCTTCACATTAAGGTCGGGGGTTTCCTCAAACACCCCGTGAACTAAATTAAAACATAACAAAGATAATAAAACACAATTAACATTAAAGTGACACTCGGCTAATCCAGCGTGAGCAAATTCATTCTCTACTGCCCCTATTTATACATGCAATTGATTCCCCCAAAACAGCAAACCCTAATTCTTTAAAAAAAATGAAATTAATTGAAAAACAATTCAACCCATACTCTGATTCGCCTTCCTCTTCTGTCTAATCGCCTCAGAGACGCCATGCATGGTTGTTGTGACCTAACCCTAGTTCTTATCTTCTCCAAGTTAGCTTCTAGGGTTGCAGAAGCTAAGAGAGAGAAAATAAGAGCTAAAGAGGTGGTGCGAGCTTTTGCGGGGATGGTGTTCTTTGTGTCGGGAGGGTTGTTGGTGAGGTGGTGATGGCGAAGGTGGCTGTGGTGTCGGAAGAGCGGAGCTCGCTCGATGGAGACGGGAGAGAGCAGAGGAGAAGAAAGAGAAGATGGAGTGAAGAATGGGTCTGCTCGATGGGGGTATAGGGTTAGGTTGATTGGGTGTAACGCAGTGCAAAGCAAGGGATCGATGAGAAGGGCCTAGCGAGCGTAGGATGGGGCGGCTATGATCCGAACGGCCGAGGGAAGTAAGCGGTTTTGGCGTGATCGGTGTAGCACGGGAGCAGCGATCTTCGATGCACGTGGAAGCAGCGACCGTTGGATGAGGGAGAAAGAAATCTCAACGTCTCTGGCGACGGGCTCGGATCCGGGTCGTGGGTAGCTCTAGCCCATGTCTTCCTTGTTGGTTTGTAACTAACGCGCGCGGGCTTTGGCTATCTACTCCATAGATGCTCGACTCCAATTCTTCGCTCTTTTGGCTCCTCAGATTCTCCGAGCTTTATTCATTACCTAAAAAACACAAAATTAATTAATACAAATATTTATTCTCGAAAACAAAGAAAACACAGAATCTGGGATAATATCTGATTTATGAGCACAAAAGATGAGTAAAATGCCAATAAAAAGGTGTATAAATATGCACTATTTGGCACTCATCAAATACCCCCAAACCTGAATTTTACTTGTCCTCAAGTGAAACAGAAAATAAGAAATCCTAACTATACCCATGTCGCAGTCTCTCGAATGCATTTAGCGTATGCACTAAGCCTTTAAACCCCTAGGTGTCCCTAGTGGACGAGTTGTAGTCTCGTGAGGGTTTACCAGAGGTGTACCCACAAAACCTTCTCCAACTTCGGAATGTAAAAGAGTCTCAAGCCTCCAAGAAGCTATGAGGACATAGAGTTTCGCATGCTAGTAACAGTTAGAACTATCGAAGAACGCATTCTCATCCTTAAGTCTTTGAGAAGTAACCATACCATATGAAAGAATTCGGATTCGATTGTGATCATAAGTCTCACTTCGCCTCACCATTAGGGTTTTATGATAATTGCACTCAAAAAGATCGCTTTTTTAGTCTCTCATGTGTGCAGGCAGGAATAAAGAGAGAAATCCTGCACACGTTGTAGGTAAGAAGGATAACCTTCCGAAATAAAATCTGGAGACTCCACAGAAATGTGGACAAAAAGAATCTTTTTCTGATGATCTCTAAGAAAGGAAATCAACCATTAGCAAGGGGTGGGAATACTCACTCACTTCTCACCCGATCGGTAATTAATATCACTCTCTCATAAGAAACCATAGAAACGTCTTCAATCTTCGGTCTTCGGTCTTCAAATGTTGATGACGAACTTCTAAACTTCACAAAACTTGACAATTTTTAACTTTTCTACTCAAATTCCTTGTTGTTTGGATTTTTCTTTTTGAACTCTTCTTTACCATGGTGGTAGCAAAAATAAGAAAATAAACTACAATATTTTTTTGACTTTTGATTTTTTTATTTTTTTGATTGATTTTTTTTTTTTATTTTTTTTTTTATTTTTATAATAAGTGAAAATAAAAATACAAATAATGAAATAACTAACTCCATGGACAAAGTACTTTATCACTCAATTTTTCCACAACTTGTATTGTCTTGATTTTATAAATTTTATTAATTCTCATCCTATTTTCTTTTCTTTGTTGCATATAAACCTTGGACTATCTCAACTTTTCTTTCAATATTCTGATTCTGCTCCGGTTGCTGACGATGATGTGTTTCTATGGGTCTTGCTGATTGAGAGAGAGAATGATGCTAACTACAAATCGGTATTTAGAAGGAGTTTTCATCTTTAGACGTCACCCTCATGATTGACAAAAACTAGCACTCAAGAGATCAAAAGTAGTGCTTGAAAATGGTGCGAAGTTGGGTAGCTCACCATTCCTACCCGGAATTGACGTAAGGTGACACACACTCTAACAGCTTTTCTAGAAAGTTGCAAAAAAATTGAAGGTTGGTGCCTCACTTGATGTAAAATGGGTAGTCTCCACTATGGGTGATCACAATTCTACTACCGAATATCTAAACAAAGACCTAATTCGCCCTCCGGTATGGTTAAATCCAACTTTAACGCTCTAATCAACTAAGAAACCCGATTGTGTTCTCCTGTACTTCCAAGTTCTTATTATTTGGTTGAGAATCTCTATGTAAACATAGCTAAAAGCATGCTAGTGACTCTAAAATCTCTAAAAGTTGGAGGTTTTTACAAAAAGAGTTTTGATTTTTTTTTTTTTTTTTTTTTTTTTGAAAATAAAAGGTAAAATAAAAGACTAAAAACTCTAAATGCAAATGCACCCCAAACCTAAATCAAACATTGTCCTCAATGTGTCACGAGATAGGAAAAATTTAAACAGTCACGTACCACGAGAACTATCTTTGAAAAGATAAAAGGGAAGAGATTACCGGATGTCGGCAGAGCAAGGTTGAGCTTCATTCGTCAAGGCTAGAATCCAATATTCTCAACGGAGATCATATCGGATTAGCATAATATATGTGCAAGAAGACTCAACCGAATCAAGAAAAGAAAAATTTAACAAGTCCTCTTTGGATATATACAATGAAAATTCACCATAAACTAACAATCTAAAGAGTTGAGGATCAACCCAATAGAAAATATGTACAAACAATAACATGACCTTACACGAAATAATATGAGAGTGCAAGTAAGACTGTGTATGTGAAGGAGTTTCCCCCAAACCTAAACTTGTGAACAGGTGTGTTTGTGAGAACAAAATCTTGCAATTTTAAAGGTACATCATGCAAAAGGTCTAACTCAAAATGAGTTTTGCTAATTACAGGCATACATACACATTCCAACTGTGGCTCCTTAAGAGTGTTATACTTTGATGCAAAATAGTCCAAAAGGACTTGGGAAGCACAAAGTTCTAGGCCTAAGTTAGGCATTTTTAGAAAAGTTGGTTTTGCAATCTTGTGACAAACTACACCTAGGTTGGGTGAAGGAGTTTCAATTTGTGACTCAGGAGAGAGGTTAGGTACATCTAAGTTATTTTCATGTATAAAATCATTTGCACCATCACACACTTTCCCAAAGTCGAAGAGGGTAAATCATGTTCACCAAAGATAGAACAATTCATCAATCACCAAGTCATAATCATCGGAAGCAGGGCAACATATTGTGATATGGGCAGGAATCGACACAACAATAATATCATGATCCAAAAGAACATTAGTGTCAAATGTAAGATTCATCTGTCCTAAGTCACAAACAAGTTGTGAAGCATGCTCACATTCACCAAGAATTTCACAAAGCCAAGCTCAGAATCCATATCACATATATGAATGTTAGAAGAAGTGTCATTCATAGGGTTCACGTAAGAGACGCCTAACGTCTCTCGAACTCAAAGATTCTATCATATTATCTGCATACACATGCTCTTCTAACATATCATATTCATCATCATCATCATCATAACAAAAATGCATTTCCCTATTAGCATTTCTAGTGTACTCATTTTCCTCTAGATTAGGTTCATATTCAGTGTTAGTTGCATGAGTAGGAAGAGAAACACTATTTTCAAGATTTTCTTTATTAGGGACAATAATCATTCTATCATGAACTGCCTTCCATTCTTCTTTTTCCAAATGAATCCGGTTCATCTTTAAGAACATGTGACATTGTTCAATGGAGGGAGAGTCTTCAATAGTGGGTATGCATGTGTCATATGAATCATTAAATGGTTGTGCACATGGTTCACTAGAGAAGGGATGATCATGCATGTTGCTATATGGATGGTCATGCATTGCATTTAATTCAAGTCTAGCATTTTGCTCCATGAGCGTTTCCATTATTGATTGCAAGCAAGGAGTTGGGGAGTATAAAATTGTTCATCTCCCACCTGTGATGAGTGATACATGTGGTTATAATGATTAGGGTATGAATATTGAAGGTCAGGGCCCTGAGAAGGCTCATAATAGTCCCTAAAATCACTATGGTCTGTGGAGGGTTCATATTGTGAAGCGTGCCCGTAAGCAAGCTCTCTAAGGGATTTGTTTGTATCCCCAGATGCAGACAAAAATCCTGACATGATTTATCAACTCAAATTGAACTCAAAGCCCAAGTGATCTAAGTTTGGTTTTTGTGGGATTGGTTTGGTTTATTGGGTTTCATTTGGTTTGTTGGGAAAGTTTGGTTTATGTGGGCTTGTTCTTTGGTTTTTGTGGGAAGCCCAGTAGTTGTGTGCAAAGCTTAATGGGTGTGGGCTGAAATTTTTGAGCACAACCCAGCAGATGAGGGCTTAGTCTATTGCACAGCCCAGGTTGCTTGTGCAGCCCAGTGAGAAAGCTCAGCCCAGCAGTTGGGCTTCTGTTTGTGCGCAGCCCACTAGTTCAGGCTTATGTGGGCTTGCTGTCAGGGGTTTGTTTCAGCCCAGCTGTGTGTAAACAGGGTTCTCTTTTTGTTGGCTTAAGCTGTGAGAAGAGCTAGTTGCACAGCCCAGGAGTGGATTGAGTTTTGTTTGCAAACAGCCCTGTTGTGTTGGTTTTGTGGGCTTAGTCTTGCACAGCCCAACTATGAAGGCTAAGTCATGTGGGCTGAAATTGAGAGTGTAACTGGGTTCTGGGAAATTGTCATCCCAGAAGATTATGTTGCACAGATCAGTGCAACTTGTGTTATCAACACAAAGACTGGTGCAGTCACAAAGTTGATGACCTAGGTGTATGGGCTTCAGTTTACAAAGATTAGCACAGCCTAGTGCAATATTTCAACACAGCCTAGCTGCAGGGGCTGGAGCTGGTGCTGTTAAAGCAATGAATGCACTCACAAACCACAAATGCAAAAGATCACTCAACACACAGACTTTAGGGTGGCAGGGTCAGCTAGATTATGTGGGTTGCAGCTCAAGCTTGTAGCTTCAGGGGCTAGCAAGTGAGCAGGGTCTGGCACAGATTTAACAGGTCACAGAGCTATGCATAGGCTGTCCTCAAAGTTCACACAAATTTGCAGCTAATCAGCACAGGTAAGCACACACATTGCAGTTCAGGGTATCATGAGGTTAATAGCTCACATCAGCATGCATTCATTTCGAGAGATTCAAGGCTACAGAGCATGAAATTGGGTTATGTTCAGCTAACTTGGGTTTCCAAGTTGTGACCCAAAACTTGCAAAGAGTAGTTAGCACGAGCTCATGCGGGGGAGGCTGGAGTTTAAGCTCAAGATGCTAGTTTAACCTAGTTCACGGGTCATGTATGGAGTTACTTACCTGAATTGTGCTCAGAGTTTTGTGACTCAGGCCCCTTGGCCTTTTTCTCCCACTCCTTGGGCTTGCTCAGCAACACAGCAAGCACAAGAGCAAGTTCAACAGTTCGAGCTTTGGTTGCTCAAAGAAACAAGAATGACCAAGTAGCATGAAGGTACCCGTTGCTTTAAGGAAATTCGGTCCTCGGGATTTGCACGGTTATGCACCGAGATGCAAATGATATGCAAATGATATGCACTGAGATGCAATCAAGGGAGATCAGAGACAGGTGCAAGAATGCAATACAAATGGTATGCATACAATGCAAAAGATGGCAGGCTGATGCACATTAAGTTAACAGATGGCAGGCTGATGCACATTAAGTTAACAGATGGCAGGCTAAGTTGGACTGACACAGGAGAAAGATAATTTGGACTGTCACAGGGCTCGAAGAGTTTAAAATGCAAAGTATGAAACAAAATGATTATGCTAAATTATACCAATGTACCAAAGTTGCGGATGCAAGTTACAAAAGTTCAAACTAAGTTATATTACGACAAGAAGAAAAGCAAAGAATGTAAGTGAAAATATATGAGAGAGAAATGGAATTTCAGTCAAGGTAAGCCAAAAATCGACAAGGCACGCGCCAAGTCCCCAAGAACGGCGCCAAAACTTGGTAGGCCTGGAAGATGGGTAAATAATTTGGCCTACGGGTTATACCGCAAGTGCACGGCGTCTATTGGAGACGCGGCAAGTACTGGTCGATCCCACAAGGACTAGGGTGTGCTTGATTGATCAAGGCTTGGCTTAAACCGAATTTCTAGCAAATAAGTGACACAATTGTAAGTTATGAGATTGTTGTTTCCGAAACAGTGAGGTTGTGGTAGTGACAAAGTGAACTCTAACTAAGGTAATTGTGGGTGGCGCAAAGCACAAGGGTGGTTGATTCCACCACGACCTCTTACTCAGGCAATGTAGGTTGAATAATGATCTTGTGCCTTCATTTGAAGGTCTTAATTGGATTTTCACTAACTAAAGTTGCTAACTCACCCCTAGTATGAGTGGTCTTCTTACAGTACCACTCATATGTGAGTTTGTAAGCTCCTTAATTAACTACTAGTCTTAAGCATTTTAGCACATGACAAGCAACAAACCAAACAGACATGCTTCACATTAAGGTCGTGGTTTCCTCAAACACCCCCGTGAACTAAATTAAAACATAACAAAGATAATAAAACACAATTAACATTAAAGTGACACTGCTAATCCGGCGTGAGCAAATTCATTCTCTACCGCCCTATTTATACATGCAATTGATTCCCCCAAAACGACAAACCCTAATTCTTTAAAAAAATGAAATTAATTGAAAAATAATTCAACCCATACTCTGATTCGCCTTCCTCTTCTGTCTAATCGCCTCAGAGACGCCATGCATGGTTGTTGTGACCTAACCCTAGTTCTTATCTTCTCCAAGTTAGCTTCTAGGGTTGCAGAAGCTAAGAGAGAGAAAATAAGAGCTAAAGAGGTGGTGCGGCTGTTTGCAGGGATGGTGTTCTTTGTGTCGGGAGGGTTGTTGGTGAGGTGGTGATGGCGAAGGTGTTTGTGGTGTCGGAAGAGCGAGCTCGCTCGATGGAGACGGGAGAGAGCAGAGGAGAAGAAAGAGAAGATGGAGTGAAGAATGGGAGTGTCGATGGGGGTATAGGGTTAGGTTGATTGGGTGTAACGCAGTGCACAAGGGACCGATGAGAAGGGCCTAGCGAGCGTAGGATGGGGCGGCTATGATCTCGAACGGCCGAGGGAAGTAAGCGGTTTTGGCGTGATCCGGTGTAGCACGGGAGCAGCGATCTTCGATGCACGTGGAAGCGGCCGACCGTTGGATGAGGGAGAAAGAAATCTCAACGTCTCAGAAGAGACGGGCTCGGATCAGGGTCGTGGGTAGCTCTAGCCCATGTCTTCCTTGTTGGTTTGTAACTAATTCGCGCGCTGGCTTTGGCTATCTACTCCATAGATGCTCGACTCCAATTCTTCGCTCTTTTGGCTCCTCGATTCTCCGAGCTTTATTCATTACCTAAAAACACAAAATTAATTAATACAAATATTTATTCTAAAAACAAAGAAAACACAGAATCTGGGATAATATCTGATTTATGAGCACAAAAGATGAGTAAAATGCCAATAAAAAGGTGTATAAATATGCACTATTTGGCACTCATCAGTCTCCGGTGGAAGCATGGCCATGACTGTGGTATAGAAGTCCATAAGATGTTTGTTTGGATCTTCATTCACCATGCCATGAAACATTGGTAACTCCCTAATCAACCCCGGCTTGATCTCGAAGGTTGAGTTAGTTTGGATACACCATTGTTGTGTATCGAGCTTGTGAGAAGCTAGGTCCTTGAGTGTACGATCAGCCATTGCTTCTTCTTCTATGTCCGAATCTGTGAACTCACTTGATGAAGAAGGACGAAGTGGAGTGTTAACCGCTCGAATGAAATCCTTTAGTTGAATGCCGGATCGAAGACGTATTGGACTCGGTCTGCCCTCTTTAAGCATTCACCAAAGGTATAGCACTGAAACAAGACTCGAAAACTAAGTTAGATACAATATAGAATCTAACAAAGCAAGAATAAAGCAAAAAGAAAAATAAAAACAACTAAAATCGCCCGCTGCTCCCCGGCAGCGACGCCAAAATTTGATGCGTGTCGTAACCACAACAAATTAGTGAATATTTTTCCACTCAATTAACAAGTAATATGGTGGTAAAGTTCGTTCCCATGAGGAGCAAGAGTTTTTAGTTGTTTAATTGTCACAAAAAGGGGGGTTTGTTTTATAAAGCAAAAGAAAATAAACAAAGCAATTCAAAGATAAAGTTGAAATCAATAAGAGAGACAAGATCAAGGAATCCTTCTTCGTTGCAAAACAATGATTCAAGTTATGTTCTTTTCCACTTTTTATTAGTCACAGATTATCACCAACCGTAGGTAAAGCAAGCTAGATCGATTGCTAAACCCCTAAATCCATTGTATCACCGGATACGGAAGTTCTCGACTACTGGATTCTATTTACCAAACCACCTAGTAGTAGATCACTCAAGATGTAATTTAAATAAACGCATTAATATTTATAAACTTATTAGGTTGATATTAGTAGTTAGAATCTTAGATCAAGGTCTACTTGCTAACGTTGTTTTCACACACAATTGCTCCACGGAATCCCTCCGCAAGGTCTCGTGTTTGCTACTTATGTAAGAGTCAAGAAACGATTACTTATCCCCTAACTTTCACTAGCTTTAGATCAATTAACAAATCAATTTAGTTGGCTATCCAAACAATCTATCAATCAATCATGAATGTATAAACATTCCTATTAGTAAAAACAAACGATAATCATGTGAAAAACTTCAAGATAGAATTAAAAACAAAACTCAAATCATATGTTAAGAACTAGGAATTCATCCTCAATCAATAAGAAAATTTGCTACTCATGTTTTTGAAATTCACACAAATAATTAAAAGGAGAATTTTTGAAGTTCACACAAATAATTAAAAGAAGAATTTTGAAAAGCAAGCAAAAACACAAGTGTTGTGTGTGTAAAAAGTGTAGAAGTGTGTACAGAACTTCTATTTATAGGCTTCAATGCTCTCCAAATCTTCCAAGGAATAGAATCCTCATTCCATAATAACACCACTTTCCCAGAGTTTGAGCCTAATTCCAATTTCAAGTCCAATTCTCCAAAGCCTCCAAATTTTTATCCAATTCCCAAATCTAAGTCTTCACACCCATGAGAGAAACTCACACATAATACTGCAATTTTGGTCCGCCGGAAAATTACTGGGATCACCAGAATTCCGCCTGAAATGTCGCCGCCGGCCACACCGAGTTCTCGTTGTTGTAGACATGAATATTCCGTCCGTATTCTCGTTAAAGTTAACTGCCGACCGACGGTCTTGATTAGTCAACGGGTCAAGGGAGGAGAGAGTCGCCTTATGAATCAGCTGATCCGAATGCCTTACCGGGGTCTTACTCACGAGTTGGATCTGGTCACCGCATCGAGTTGACTTAGCCGAGAAAAAAATCCAGACGAGAGTTCCGTTTGTTTATATGATATTCCGACTGAATTCAGGCCTTTCTTTCTTCACTTGTAGCAATCCTAACATACATCTAACAATTTAATTCATACATTCCCAGCAACAAAGCTTCACATCGCTTATTACAGTGCCTTTTTCTACCATGTAACAGCAGCAGCACTTCTCTGTCACTTTCTCATTCCCAATTCTCGACTGCAACAAACAACACCAGCATCTCTCAATTTCAGTTCCACCATTTCAGACAACAACCAATCTTGGTAAAATGCAAACCCATCCATTCTTTCAATTCAAACAGCAGGGACCACTCACTTCGACTAAAGATCAATCAACTTTCAATTTCAGCTCAAACCCTTTCGCCATAACTTCTCCACGAGATTATCAAAGATCATCATCATCTCCGTCAATTCAATACCCATGTCCAATTTCATCCTCTCTGACTACAGCTATGTCTATTTCAATAGCAGTGACCACCAACATTATCAATCTCTCCTTCTTTGGATCTCTACCACCATCATCATATTCAATCGGCGTAAACCCAATATGTATTTCCATTAAACATTGATAATCTTCACTTTTCCTCTCTGTAACATCAATCAGACAAACCATAATTTTTAACCTCTTCAATTTCTTGTTTAATGATGGCATCAAAACCCTCACTCTCTCGTTCTTGATCTCCTTTCACAATCCCGCTCGATCTCTCATCATATATCCTCAATTTTGTCTCTCAATCTCTTGAACAAATCAACAGCAAAGAACGGCCGCTTCTCGGTTCAGTGTGGGAATGAATGAATGAGAGACATCCCCCTCGACTTTAGGGTTAGGGTGTTATGGATAGGTACACCCCAGAAATAGGATCCGATAAATACACCCACTGATAAATGATAAGGGATATCCTGATGGCAACCCCCTTAACTTCAGCTTGACTGTAATTAGTACTCCTCCAAATAGAGTTGCCTCTTAACCTTGGTGGGCTCCGGATAGTTTTCACCCATGAAATTTTGCCCTTTTTGCTCCAATTCGGTGATTTCTTCTTCTTTTTCGTCCGCATGACTCCAAAGTAGCTATAGAACTCAAAACACGCGTAAAATACATAATTTACAAGAAAAATAGCAAAGAAAGCATAAACAATAGATAGTAAATAGGGTGTATTCTACACCTATCACACATACACAAAAATTGTTGGATAGGTAACCTAGTAAGTTTCTTACGATTTCCGAAGGTACTTGGTGTCCTCCATAGATATAAGGATCTCCGTGTCAATACATATACTTTCACGTCTGAAGTGGTAACGTTTAACCTTGTTTTCAGATACTTAACCGTTCTTTCATTAGGATTCCCGCTATGTGTAGTCAACCTTTGCAGCAACTGCTCCAAAATATTTGTGTTATTTAGTTGTTCATCTTCTTCATTCTCTAGATGAACATCTGCCCATAAACTAACTATCAATTCGTCATCCTCCGGAATAAAACCCACTATAATTAAGAAAGAAAAGTGTTGTAGATAATAACTTAGACAAAAACAAGTGTTTATTTTTGAAGATGGAGAAGAGAGTTGGTCGAACTAATGTGTTCATTGGTACAAAGAGATTTCACGGATAAGTATACTAATCCATATCTTGTACAAAGAGATTTCACGGATTTGTATACATATCCATATACTATACAAGGAGATTTAAATGATTTAAACCATATGCCATCAAATATAAACGTATTCATTTGCATAATAATTGAAGCCCAAAAATAATTTAAAGTATGGTATTACATATGCATGTAACATTCGAAATCTTAAAACACAACAGTGAAATATATCCTATGCCTCAACATCATCATCATCGTACATACCCGCATCATCGTACGTGATCGGTTGTCAACCGAGCAAAAATAATTTCACTTTCTCACTACTCAAAATATATAATATAACAAGGTTAAGAAAGGATCGTTCCCACAGAGAGGTCTAGGTTGTCGTTTGTTTCGATTTCTTATATAAACAAAAGGGGGGATTTTTCTGATTTTTATAAACTAAGTTATACTAAAAAAAACAAATAAAGCAAAGCAAACACGTAAATCAAGATATAAATATATTGGTTATAAGGATTTCGTCTTCAATCACAAACATGTTTTCGATACAATAACTAGAATTGATATTTTAATCTCAACTTTTATCAAAGGCCCTAGGATACCTTGATCGCAAGAATATCCATAAATCTCCTCTTGTCATCAACAAACACATTAAAAGATGCGAATATGAATTCTATCTAAGAGAACGACCTAACGTGTAAAAGTACTAATCAAGTTTAATTCCCTAGATGCATAAAGTTCTATGAAATCAGGCCAATCAAAGCAATCGAACGTGTAAAAGAACTAATCCGATTTGACAAAGGTTATGATCCACTTGTGACTACTAGGATGCATCACTACATGCAATATTCACAATTATGCTACTTGTAATCAAAAGTTTATCACTTTTACGTATAATAAATTCTAATCTAGCAATAGAGATGAAAGCAACCTCAATCGATTCGCGACTCGACTAAACAAGCATTCAAATCATGTAACATTTTTTATTGTGAATCATAAACGATAAAGCATGGAGACAAAACTGATTTATTGAACAAAAACTCATGTTTGGAAATCCAACTAATCCATAACCAATGATAGGATTAAGTACTCATGTTAAAGGAGTTCATAACAAGAAGGAAGATAAGTTTCATGTTTCTAAACCCTAGAACCAAAGTAGAAGAAGAGATAAGATTCCTAGAATAAACCCCTGGATATTGCTTTTATAGTCGTCTCCCTCTTTGAATAGAAACCAAGAGCCCATCTCTTCCGGGTCGAACCCACCAAAATTTTGTCAACCCCTGGTCAACTCCGAAGAAAGTCAAACCGGGACGATCAATCGTCGATTCAAGTAAGTCTTGGTCTTGCTCGGGCCAAGAGCAAAGGCTCAAAGACACAACCGCACCGCACCGCACAGTTCACTCCTCCCTCGGGCACCAAGCTTTATGTTGTTCCTTGTTCATTTTCTTGGTCTCCATCTTTGGCAAAAATAACCGCAAACTCATGACAATCCGCGACATAAATGATGCATATGACCGCACTTCACTGTTTCGGGCATTCTACTCTTCACTCTCCCATCTCCTGCAGATTACCAAAGATTTCGTTCTCATGCAATCAGCCACCGTGTAGACTACCATGGCATCAACTCTGGCATCACACATTTACTAAACCATTTCTCCTTCGCAACAACAAACCTTAACCTGCAATTGCAATTGCAACTCTACTAACACATTAGCTTCAAATCTCGGTTCAAACCATTAACGTCTTCCCCGAAATGTATTCATTATCACTGCAACACACAACACATCCATGTCCTAAACATTCATCTAGCATTCATTCTTCACAACTCAGGCCATTGCATTCGGTTTCACCACTTAGCACTTCCATTTCCAAATGCTAAACTTAAAATCGCTCACCCGATTTTCGTAGCTCCAATCGCAACATCATCTCATTACCACCATCACTACCCAGCATCGCTCTCCGAACATGCATCTCGTAACATAGCTAGCCGATTGAACACCAACACAAAGACCCTTGTTCTCGCACCACCATGACTCAGCCATCGCAGCCTACAAATCGCCTCTTCCTTGTAAATCGCATCGTCTTCTCTATTTCAAGTTCCAATCTTCACCTGCAGACAACCAACATTCTAGAGTTTCCACATAACAAAGATCACTAGCAACCCATTTCCGCAAAGATACACAATCAATCAGCCTCCGGTGCCATTTCATTTATCCTTCGCAGCCTTCATTCTCTCTCGGAATTCACCCGAGTTCAAACACCAATTCAATCCTCTCGCATCAGAAGACAAACTCAACCTTTCTCGGCTTCATAATTCCCTCGTAATCTCATTCAATCTAGCTCCGAGGCAGTAAGATCTTCCGAGCCGCAGCCTGCAATTTCTCAAAGATCTACTCTCTCGGACTCACCGCACACAACTAGCTTGCACCATTCCTTCTCGGCTCCCATTCGTATCTTATCTCGTAGCTCAGCCAAGCAAACTCAAATCTCATCCCAACTCCCCATTTCTCATATATGTGATCAGATCGACCATTATCTCCATTCTCGCCATTGCAGAAGAAGAATAACCGGAAGCAAAGAACACAAACTTCCCGCAAGGCAAACTTTATCTCCTTTCGAGTCCAAGATCGCCACCAACAAACTACAACCAACAAAGATCTCTTATTAATCCCGCCTATCTCGAACCACAACACCATGGCACCACCCGTAGCTGCACCACCAGTTCCCATATCACTCACACATCCATTCAAACTGCTTTCTTCCATAATACCTCCATCCGCTCGTGCCACCGCTTTGTGACATCAAATCAAGCACAAACCACCTTCAATTCCATTGCCGTACCACTCCAAAATAGACCCATTTCGATCCCATCTCAAATCCTTGAATATCAACAAAGAACCCATATAAACTCGCACTCCAAGCACATTGCACCACCACCGTAACTCTGCGCAACCATTCAAACGATCACTTCATATCAACTTCATCAAAGAATACCCATTCGAGATCCTGCCTTGATTCAATCCACCACCGCAACATTTGACTCAATTTCATTGTGGCATCACCCGCAATGCATTCCACTCATCCTTTGTAACTTCTTTGAACAAGCATATAACAAAGAACAACTCCAAGCATTCGCAACCTCTTACGATTTCATCTCGTGCAATCGTCAACAACAACTCTTCATACCACATATTCCATATCCGAACCGGCCTCCTCTACTGTGACGCGCAGCAATGTGCTTGACAAGATCATTTCTTAGTCGTAGGTGTATTTCTAGGTTTTTCAGAGATGACATAAATACACGACCATTATTGGTAGGTTCAAATCGGAACAGAACAACTCGGCCCCAACCGTATCCCGACGTTCATGCTCGATAATCATGTTGTGTAAAATAAGACAACATTTCATAATTAGGTTCAAGTCGATTGTTGCCAATACTTACATGGTGATCTAATACAATTCGAATTTATCCCGAAGCACTCCAAAAGCACGCTCGACATCCTTTCTTTTAGCCATTTGATACTTGTTGAATCTTACATACTGGAATTTCCAATGTCCGACTAAAAGCTTGTACAATTGTAGTCAACTTTGGATAGATACCATCGACTAAGAAATAAACCATATGGTATTGGTGACCATTAATGACATAATTGCATGGAGGTGCTACACCCTTTAGAATGTTATCAAAAAGGGGTGAGTGTGCCAACACATTCAAATTGTTGTTTGATCCGGGCATTCCAAAAAAAACATGCAAAAACCACAAATCGTATGATGCCACCGCCTAATACCAAACTACTATGTTTATCTTTACCCCGTTAAGTTCCTTGCCAAGCTACCAAAAAAATTCTTCCATGGCCATTGCATACAATCAACACAACCAAGCATTCCAGAAAACCTCATTCCCCATTCTCGCCTAACAACCTCTCGAGCATATTCAGAGTGGGTTCACGCAAATATCTTTCTCCAAAAGTCATGCAAATGGTGTGGCAAAATCTTTTTAGATACATGTATATTGTAGTTGCACCCATCCGAGTGTAATCATCAACACTATCATCTTCCGTACTTTTGCATAAACATTTCATCACGGTTAACTAATTTCGTATGAGGAGAATGCCCCATAGTACCGGTTGCATCTGGACGTTGGTGCCATTCTGGATCAACTTCAAGCAATTTTCCTAACAATTTCTCGAATAAGTCTTCCCTTATGCCTAGATGTTATTTTAATTGTCTTGAGGTATAACCAGATTCCTGTGCGTAAAATAATCATTCATCATTTTGGCATCACGCCACACTCGATCACACGTTATTACATTATGTGTCTATACCACCCTAGGTACCGGTTGTCTAATAATACGCAATAGTTCATCCAAACACAGTTGTGTAAACATTAGCAAAGCTTTCTCTTCTTCATCACTAGAGCTATCCAGATAAATTCCATATTTAACTCTCACATAAGCACGCATTAGACTCATTATGTACCTTTGCAAACAACAAACACAATATCAATTTGTGTATACCATACAAAAATACAAGTCAATCAATGTTATACATCGATATAGCAGTTTACCAACATTTCATTCAACATAAATCAAGACACACAACAACTAATCATGGATTTTTCACTAAATATATGTTCTAATTATATTATTGAATTGTATACTACAAACCTAACCAACCTAAAAACAACAATTTCATCAAAATCAAATTAATCTCAAACCCTAAAATTAGAATCACTCACCTTAGATGATTTTTTGGATGAAATTCGAAATTGAAGTATGGATTTGTTTCACCTTGGAGTAACGATAAAACCCTTTTAATTTAAGCCAACGAATCGCAATTAATCAATATGAAAATTGAAAGGGGATAAAAGGGGTTTGAAAGGGTTTTGAGAGGATGAAAAACTAGAGAAGAAGAAGAAGAAGTGGGAAATCCGAGCGAGGTTATGATGACTTAAACCTATAAAACGGCTACTCAAGAGCAGTATTGGTCAAGTCAACGAGTTGGATCGATACGGCCACCGAGTAGCCGTATCATGTAGGGAAAGGAAAAGATGGCACCATATTTAGGTTGCCTTCCTTGTGCTATCCCTTCCCTACATATGAGGGATAGGGAAGGGATACCAAGCACCATAGTGCTTGGCCTAAAGGATTCTTACAAAAGTTTCTAGAAAATGCTCATCAACTAAGGTATCAATCATAATAACTTCCTCCGATTAAGTGAAAAGTTCATCAAACAATGGACTGTCAAACACATTACAAAGCTAAAGGATCACGGACTAGATTGTCTAAAACGGTAATATCTCCGGTCAAATCCACATCCTTTTGAATAGGTGAATAATCATTAAAATTATTAGGATCCGAACCAAAAATAATATTTTCATCATGAAGCTCAATAAATTCCTAATCGATATGCCTACATTTTTCAGATTCTTCATCAGCATTATCCTCATCATAATCATTATAATAACATGAAAATGGTTGAACCTCATCTAAACAAGTAGTGTTACCAATTCTAACCTCGTCATCTTGATTATGTGAATAAAAACTATCCTTATTTTCAAGGGTGATATTGGGAACACTATATTGAAAATTAAGACTATCCTGAGCAAATTTTTCCACAATCCTATTTGTACTCTCAGTAAATGCTTGAGGGCCTCTTCTAGAGACATTTTAGTTGACTGCTCTACGGACTCTTCTGGAAGCGGAATATTATAAGTCTCTTTCATAAATAAGTGAAACTTCGGTGTTGACTCATCGAAACTCTTGAGAGACTCTTCTAGAGAAATAGGAGGATAGTTTTGCTCGTATGACCTGTGGGTGTGCGAATAGTAATTAGGCTCACCATGGTATGATCCATAACCTTCAAAAGGTGGATTTTCCCAACCACTATTCACACTATGGTCAAAGTAGTAATGTCCATTTTGTTCAGTTGGATATTCGTTGTATTGGTTATTATAATACCAATTTGACATTCTCAACACAAAATAAAACCCACTGACAGGGGATTCGTGGGTAGATAGAGTCTTACCTCCCATACCAGACGGGCGATGAACCGTTAAAGTCGACTCAGGCCACCGACTCCTATGTCAGTGTACGAACCCGAGGGGCCGAGACAGTATCGTAACTGTCGTCCTTCCATGCACCGATTTTATTTAAATTAACCCTTCCTTAGGTTTAAAAATAATAATGTCCAAAAGTCCCAAAAAATAAAGTTCAAAAAGTCCAGAAATAAAAGATTACAAAAATAAAATCCTAAATACTGGTTTCTAATTTTTGGAGCCCGACTTGTTGCTAGGTTACCAACCAAAAGCTTTGTATAAAACATTAATTCACAATACAATTAATTTCCATTTCTTAAAAAAAAAAAAATTCTAAAAATACAAAAAATAAAATAATACCTATTTGTTCGGATACATGGCATGAAAGCCATGCTTCTCTCTCGCGACTTCTCGGCGACGAAAGCCAGATTTGTTCTACGGATTCAGCATGGTTTCTCTTCTTTTTGATTTCGTTTTTATAACCCTTTTGATTTATTTTCCACGTTCATACATTTTTCGACTTTCATTTTCACGATTTCACAGAATTCTCTGTCGTTTTTCTTTTCTTTTCTTTTTTAGGGTTTGATTTTCGACTTTCATTTTTTTTAGGTTCTTCAGCAGCCTTCTTTCTTAGGGTTCTTCTGAAATCTTCATGGCAAGATCAACTAGGGTTTCTTCCCGCAGCCGGTCGACATCAACTCCTCCCCGTTATATTTGTCCGCCTCTTCACCTTCTTGAAGAAGAAGCAATGGCGGTGATAATGTCTTTTGCCATTGCCCATTCAAGGGATTCCATGGATGTCCGAACGGAGTAAAGGGCAGGGGATATGCCAAAGGTTCCATCATACGGCATCTCCATGATAGACATTTCTCTTCCGATGACAGTAAGGAATTCTGCAGAGATTTGTAGATGGTGGATTTTCGACAAAGGATAAAATCGTAAAACCATAATTGTACATGCTCTGATCCAAGCAATCGATGAGTATTGAGGCTCATGTCTCTCATTGAAGCATGAAAGCTCATGCCACAAGAATCTCTCGACCGAGTATATTGTCTCTCGTAGCTTACGTGAATATGCGAGTCTCTCAACCGAGGCAACGGCATATCTCATGAATACCGAGCAATTTCAGTAATTACTTTTATATAATCGAACGATTGGACGGCTCCTAGATGCTTGCCTGTTAGTATAGAGCGATAACGTCTTGAGGATGTAACAATGTTTTCCCCGACTATATAAAAGACATGTGTATAGAATCATTATGATTGGACGGCTCCTAGACAGCTTTCTGCTAGTATGGAGCGATAACGTCTTCAGGATGCAACAACGTGTTTAACCTGACTATACTATACATAATAAATATGACGCTTCAACTAGCTCATATCATCCAATCCTCTAATAATTAATGCTCCTAGACGGCATGCCTGCTAGTATAGAGCCATCAATTAATTATTTCTAATCCTTAAATTCATTAATTGAATATTCGAGAAATATTCTACGTTCTTCATAATATTCCATTACTTCACCCGTGGTTCTTCCCAAGAGAATTCCATGAGTTAGTGATAAATATTCAACGTACGGGCATATGAGCCACTATCGAGTAAGCCCCGACCAAAATGTTGCAAGTGTACTCGGCAATAATGCACTAACGAGCACCTGAATGCACGAACGAGCATTCCAAAATACGAAGGAACGATGAACCTATGCAAAATAGAAGAAAACTAATAATAATAATAAAATATTGGATAAGACGTTAGGGACTGGGCCCACCGGCCGGTAGGTCATGCCGTGGCGGGGCCCCACGCCTAGTTCCTTATTTTATCATATTTTATTATTTTTCCTTGATCTCATGAAAATTCCTTCATTTTGGACAAAACTCCTTCATTTTAAGGAAACTCCTCAGTTTCATGGTGTTTCCCTCACATCAAGGAAATAATATAAAATTAGGCAAGGTGTCATGGGACCGGGTCTACTAGCCGGCCGACTATGCCCTAGTTATGGTCGGTCCCACACCTCATGATTCCTTATTATTTTATTAATTATTTCCCTCATCCCATGAAATTCCCTGATTTCATGATATTTCCTTCAAGTCATGGAAATAATATAAAATTAGGGAAGACTCACGGAAACTCCTTCATTTCAAGGAAACTCCTTAGTTTCAACAAACTCCTTGATTTCATGATATTTCCTTAAAATCATGAAAATAACATAAAATTAGGAAAAGTGTCATGGGACCGGGCTCATTGGCCATAGCCGGTCCCACACTTCATGATTCCCTCATTTTATTATTATTATTTCCTTCATCTTATGAAGTTTCCTCAGTTTGAGCAAAAACCTTGATTTCTTCATATTTTCTCAAAATGTTGCTCAAACGCGCATCGAAAATATCAAAATTCTCGGGGATCGAGACACAAACACTTTGGTGACATGAGCATATTACCTTGACCAGGCCAAGGTTGGCTCTTTTGGCTTGCAAGAAGCGGTCCACATATTTTCATCATTTGACCTAATTTGTTCACATTAGATTCAAACTCTTCCAAACAACTTGGAATTTCATAAAACGATAACTGAGGGCCAGGTTTCATGACCCCTTGGTCGGTCCCTCATCTCTTCATAATTAGGTTTTATCACCTAAAAATTTGAAACGAGCATTATTATAATAAAAGATTAAACCAGGCATTTAATCATCCTTTCACCAACTGGTATTCAAGAGATTTTGGTATTTGCTCACTCGAGCAAGACTGGGTGCTACATGGTCGACTCATCATCCCATGTAGTCGGTCCCTCCTTCACTCCGTGGTTGATTTTCAATAAATCATCAATTAATCAGCAATTGATCTTAGGGTTTCGAATCCAAGGTTCATAATTCCATATTCAAATACTAATAATTTTATGTTTATCCGTAATTAACACTTTAATTATTATACTCGGTTCAGTTGCCAGTATTTTAAATTAATAATTCATCAAACGAGCAACATTTGCTCGAGATGAGCAATAGTTGCTCGAGACTAAGGAATATTGGTTCAACTATCAATATTCAACAATTCATCAAATGAACAATATTTGTTCACCTTAACTATCAACATTTATTCGACAATTATACCTCTGTCTCAAAGACATGTTCAATTCATGAGTCTTAGAACATTTGCAAATCATGTTCGACTCAGCAATACAAGGACTCATCGTCCCATAAAGTCAGCAACTGACTAACTAAATACACGTCCGCCTTGCATACTCCACAATCACGAGACATCAATCGTGTCACATGGGGGATATTAACTAGGGTTTTGGTCTGGCGGTGTACGGCACGTGTGTTCATACACATGATGAGAATGTGAGCAAGTTGTGCAATCAGTTGGAGGAGTTAGCAAAGTAGTGATGGAAAATCAACCAAGGCTCCGCACGATGAGCAACTGGTTTTAACACGATTTCCACTTCCCCACTCTTTGACTCCGGCAACTGTCACACTTCATGGGATCAAGGTGTTTACAATTCTAGCAATATAAATAAGTCTCTGAATCATGATTGAAAACAAGACAATCTTTCGTCAAAAAGACAACAAGTATTAACAACTCAACGTCTGAGCAATTACTCTCAACAGAGCAAATTTAATCAATAAGAGCTTATATTATTTCTTCACGCAGAATACACAACACACCTACAATCTTCGATCACCATTGATCTCACACATTTCTCGACTTCCCTCCTATGCATCGACCCATCCTCTCTTGTGACCGAATTGACTGCGGAGCGACCATTGTCTTGGTTTAGGCCGGAGTCCTGGATTAATCTCTCGAATTCAAAGCACTCCCTTTTGCAAGGTGCATCCGTGTGAGGTTAGACAGTTCGCTCGGTTCAAGGAGTTTCCTCCCCACGGTCGTCTCCTCAATTAAAGTAAAACCAAGCAATTCGTTTTGCCCCATCTACAAGATTTAATGGCCAAATTTGGCATATACGCCACGCACGGGGAAGATTCTTGTCAGCTTCATGAGATGTGGGTGTGCTATAGATGTTTGCATCTACATGCCTGGAGGATATATGCCTTGCAAAGGAAAAGGGGTTGATTCACGGAGATGTTGTTGCTAGGACCTTTCAATGAAGAAGGTGCTTGATTTTCTATTTCACGGGTTAGTTTTTTTCAATTTGAGGTTAGTGTTGTTTGTCAGGTAATTCTCGATGTTGTGGTGGATATTGCTTTTGAGGGGAATGAGGGAGGTGTTGTAGC
Organism: Papaver armeniacum; assembly: GCA_023531295.1. Taxonomy (NCBI): domain Eukaryota; kingdom Viridiplantae; phylum Streptophyta; class Magnoliopsida; order Ranunculales; family Papaveraceae; genus Papaver; species Papaver armeniacum. The sequence goes on from JAJJWW010014429.1 coordinate 29,581, forward strand.
GAGCCTGCTGCTCCCTTTCCACAGAGTTACTCAATCTCGTTCTCCAACGACAGTTCCACGACGGTAACTTGTATCCCTCACCAAAGTGTCGGTTATCCTTTTCGAGAGCTTTGAAATCTTCCTTGACAAAGTCATCGTCAATCCAGCTGATATGAAGGCTTGGCTACAACTTGATTGCTCCTATTTGCACTTTAGCACTCTACATGCCAAAAAGTACAAGCTTGAGGCAAGATCGGGTAAGCGGAAACGCCTTCAAGTAGTTTGTTATAAACCGAGGCATTATCGGTTTGGAAGGAGCCCAACGGATGTTGTGTTTTGGTGGACAAAATGCTGCTGATTCTGTTCGTTGTGGGTCTAGGCAAACAGATGAGAAGAAGCAAGGTTTTGTAACTTGACAAATGACTTGTCGTAGGAAAATAAGTTGTGTCCATTTTGCTGCGATTAGAGTTCTTTTTTCAAGTGGAGTAGCTCCCTGCAATGAACAAACATTTTGGAATTGCAAGATAAGCACCCCATGACTCCTCCTCCAAGCCTGTTCCTTGTGATGATATTATTGTGGACCCAATTTTTGTGGATTGTCGGGCAGGTCTTGGGAGCTATTAAGAGTTTTCCCAAAAGGAACATCATGGACGAAGGCAGTTTGCGAGCGCAAAGATTTAGTAGATGTGATGAGTGGGCGGGCCGCCAGAAAGTGCACGACTTACTCGCTTCGATCACGGGAGTTGTCAATCTTTGGTTGACTGGAAAATGCCCCAAGGAGTTAGGTGAGTTCATTGCTAGTGCGCCCTAACACCGTTACTCAAGCCGGAGGTGGTCTACGGCCTATCGCGGTTGGTACGGTTTGGCATAGATTGGTTTCTAAAGTGGCTGTTTTTTCTGTTGGGAAAGATATGACCTCTTATTTAGGAGATTACCAATTCGGAGTGGGTGTTTCTGCTGGAGGGGAAAGTATTTTACACGCTGTAAATGGTCTCCTTGAGTTGAAAGGTCACTCGGACAAGATGTCAATGTTGCTTATTGAGTTCTCTAACGCGTTCAACATGGTGAGCATGTCTCAGCTCATCAAGGAGGTTCGTCTTCATTGTCCAAGTATTTCTCGGTGGGTAGAATTTTGTTATATGCGACCTGCTAAACTCTACTACGACCAATATATTTTTTTCGTCTTCCCTGGGAGTCCAACAGGGTGACCCTCTCGGTCCCTTGTTGTTTGCTTTGACTCTTCACCCTCTAGTGAAGACTATTGCTTCCAGCTGTAAACTCGATTTGCACGCCTGGTACCTTGATGATGGTACAATCATTGGAGATACGCTTGAGGTGTCTAAGGCCTTACGTATTATAGAAACCTGAAGGGAATGGTGGCTTTGGCATTTACACCATGGCGCATACACCCGAGCCTATTGTTACCTTGCTTTTCGAGTCGACGGCTTCAAAGTACAAAAGGTGATCCTTGGTAACTTATTCCCAACAAACAAAGGCCCCGTTTATCGCTTGGCTCTGCAGAATTTTATTCGTGTATGTGGACTACCTTCTTCTTATTGCGTTGATGATACCCCCCCCCGCTCCATGCATTCCCTGGCAGTTACTTATTTTGATGCAATTAAGAAGAAAATCCCAGGCCAGTTTTCTATGTATGCTAGAGATTCCATTTTGTGGAAGTGTAACCAAGTTAAGCATGCACAAGATTATTTATTGGCAATACCTATTAGTGGGCTTAATCAATGCCTCGGGCCGAGACAGTTCAGAGCTGTCCTTTGCTACCGCTTGGGTATCCCGTTGTTTGTTGAGAATGGTTCATGCTCTAGTTGTAACAAATCTATGATATTTATGGAGATCATGCGCTTCATTGTGCTAAGGATGTTGGGGTTAAGTTTCGACATGACTTTGTACGTGATATAGTTGTTGACATTTGTTACAAAACTCGTGTACCTGCGCGCAAGGAAGTTTCTCTTGGGCTTCGTAGGATGACGACATTTGATATCCTCATCCTTAACTGGGAAAATGGTAAGGATGTTTGCATGGATGTTATAGGGGTTTCTCCCTTCACAGGTGAAGGCATTCGCTCTTTTGTTCTTGGCAAAGCTATTTCCAATGTTGTTGCTTGAAAACGCACTAAATACTTGGATAAGTGTGTTTCACTTGGATATGGTCTTGGTGTCTTAGCTTTCTCTACTTTAGGGGAACTAGGTGAGGATACTTTATGTTTTTTTAAGCGTCTGAAGAACTGCTTAGTTAGTAATGATGCTAGTAGTGGTGTTGGTAGCTTTATTTTCCATAGATTAGGTATTGCTATTCAAAAAGGTGGTGGAGCCCAGCTTGTTGCTAGGTTACCAACCAAAAGTATGTAATTTACTTTCATAAAAATAAAAAAAAAAAAAAAAAAATCTAAAAAAAAATCTAAAAAAAAAAATCTAATAAAAATGAAATAACTATATACAAAAATCTTCTTATTCACTCCTTTCGGATTTCTCTTTTCTTTCTTTCTTTGGCTTTGCTTTACTTTTCAGCACTTCTTCACTTTTTTTTTAGCTCAACCCCAAGTCTGAAAGCAAACAAAAAAATACCAAAACACGTAAAAAAGAACAAAATAATAATAAAAGTTGAGTTGGAGCCCAGCTTGTCGCTAGGTTACCAACCAAAAGCTTTGTATAATTAATTTCTTCTATATTTTAATTTATTTATTATTATTATTTATTTATTTTATCAATATAAGTAATCCAAATTCGATTTCACGTCATAATAAAATAAAAATAAAATAAAAATAAAACCTAAAAACAAATCTGAAAACAAGTCCGCGTCGGCGGCGCCAAAATTTGATGCGATTTTTAATTGTTGTAGTAAATAAGATTTGAACTCTAAGACTTGTGAAGATTATATTTAAAGATTTAATGAAAATAATAAATATATACAAAAATAATATATATATATATATAAAAAGCGAGAGTTACTGGGACTAGGATTCCACCGAATTCATAACATAAGGTTCAACTATTTATTCTCAACAATTATTGCTCAATAAATAAAACAACATTGACTCTGATTTTGCCAAAGTAGATTCTCAAAATATTAGTTATAAATCGTAAGCATGGGACATCAAAACATTTAAGCAAGCATGACCCATCAAATAAAATAATAACTAATTAATTCAAATCATAAATCAATTTAAAATAAGTGGAAAAGTCATAAAAAGAATAAAGTAAATGTACCCATGTATGATATATGGATTCCTCCGTCGACCAAGTGTAGGGGTTTAGCTTCTCATGTTGGAAATACGCTCAAAAGAATTTTTCATTGCTCAAAATGTGTTTACAAAGAAGAAAATATAATAAAAAGAATAAAACAGTGATTTTGCTCTCCCAAAACTCCCATCTCCTGATAATCCTGTTTGGTCCTACTAGCACCCTATTTATACACAACAACCTATTACTCAAACATCTTTTCAAAATCTTCTTCCATAACTCCACCAGATATTTTCTTTAATGAAAGATATCTCATGAATAATTTCTTTCTCCATTATCACAAATCTTCTTTATTTGCTAGAATAAAATCCTAAGGATATTATCTTCTCTTTTTTTTTTTTAAATAAAACCCCGGATCTTCTTTCTCCTTTTCAATAAAAACCAACTCATAAATATATTATCTCTTTTAACTTCAAGATATGAAAACTTCCTGTATAATAGGCAAGACTATATCTTTGCCTTAGATCTTTAAAATCTCCCATAAATTCCGTGAATCTGTTTCAGAATGAAGAAGGAGAGGGTGCCTCTATCCATTTGTTGGGTGCCTTTAACAAGGTCGGTGTTCTTATCTGAAATGAGGGTGCCTTTAACACTTTTAAGCCAATTCTTCCAAAAATGTTTATTTCCAAAAACGCCTACACACACATAAAACACCATAATAAATACAATATCAAGCACTAGTAATACAGAAAATTGAGAACAATTTTGACACAAAAATGTGTCTATCATTGAGCCAGTGCTCCAAAGAGATGATTCCATGTTTAAGAGATTACACAACCTTTGAATTGAATGGTTATGACTATAAATTTCATTAGTGGTTTTCATAATTGTCTCATATGCACATATAAAAGAATCATTATACGACTCAGGGTATACCACATCGCTTGTGAGACCAAATTTTAATGACTCGATGTGGGTATCAACACTTCCTATGCTCTTTGTAGAGTTCTCACTGCCTATCTGACTCATAAACAAGAGACGAGAACATGATCCATGTGAATTTATACATAACAAGCTGAGAAGGATATGCACTAGATAATCTATCTAATCATAATGTCAATATTTAAACTTATGTTATGATCTGGGTAGAACTCTTAAGATATGATAATCATACAGATTAATGGTACATCATTCACCATAGTTAAGAGATAATGGATCAAAGATGAAGTACTCATGGTAGACAAACAAATCCAGATAATGATCCATATAGCTCGAGTATGATTCATTTTTTCCTAACTTGATTTGTGTTTGAGTTCTTAAATATATAGGTTAGAAGAACCAAACAAAGTCGATGATTTTTGATATTTTGGTTTTTACAAGAAAATTTCGATTTCAAGCTTGTCTTGTTTAAACTGTCGAAATATGATTCAAGCAATGGTTGTTCATAGATCCTTAACAATCTTGGTTAAGAACAATTTATTGTTCATGAACTATTTATGTTTCAAGTTGATCATTTGAATATCGCCCAAGCAATAATATTTATTATTTATGATCATTGGGAAAGTCGCAAATTGTTTAAAGAGAGTATTGAGTACTTCTATATTTTCAGCTCAGGGTAGGTTGGCAAACCATAGATATTTGAGTTTCGAAATACGGAAGGTTTGCCAACCTTGATTCACCAATCGTGAAGTTCAAATTGGGACAGTTCACGAACCCAGTTCGCAAATCATTGACATTTGACTGTTGGGAAACAGGACAGTTCACGAACCCAGTTCGCAAACCATAGAGTAATGAATTTTTAGAACAAAACAGTTGGCAAACCGGTTCACAAACCCGCCTGAAAAGGCGAGGGTACCCAAATATACCTCAAGCTAAAACTTTTCCTACCTATAAGTCGTTTCTCCGAAAGTGATTGTCTATGGACTGAGTCGAGACAATGCAACTAATCGGTTCACACTTCGTGTGATCGTCTATGGATACGAGATCGAGACAATACAACAAAGAAGTATGTTTACTTCGCCAACTTCGCCAGCCTAGTTGGACGGATTAGATCATCCCATGGATGATCAGGGAAACACTAATACACACATTGGCGGGCCCACTTTTCCCTCACTTGATCGGTTTTCTCACGACAAGCCATGGAGTAGTAAAAGCGTTTGCTCAAACCATGGAGGGCGTAATGCTTCTAAGGGTCGCGGAATTCCACTAGTATCTTAAATTGATCACAACCATCCAACTTAGCCAGCCTATTTGGATGGCTTAGATCGAACTTAGGACCAACAGGAAGGTGCACACACGTTCACCACTAGCCCAACGTGGGCCCCGCACGATCGGCCTCCCCAAAGAGAAGCGCATCTTGCCAAACCGTTTGGCCAAAGTCACATGCGCGTGACTGTTTAAAACCCTAATTAGGGTTTGCGGCGATGCATATCTGTCGCAGTTTGATCGTGTCCATCCATCTTCGCCAGCCTAAACGGAGGGTGTAGATATAGACTCAAGAGGTCCCAAGGATGTCGACATGATCACCGTGGGCCCACCTATACGTGTGACCGGTCGGCCAAGGTGGACCATGGACAGGCGCCTCAAAACGCGCGCCCAAAGATGGCATGCCGTGGCCCCCCTAAAATCCTTTGCCGCAAAGGATTTCTGTCGCAAATTGATCACGACCACTCAGCTTTGCCAGACAAATTGAGTGGCCTAGATTGCACCTCCGAGAGACAAAGTGGCATGAACTTGTACACCGGCAAGCCGTCTACACGCGTGCTCGGTCGGTCTCACCAAAAAATTTGTCCATGCTTGATTTCGGTCAAGCTAAAGAGTGATGCTTGCGCACCTCTTTAAAACCCTAAAATCCATCAACGGTCGCAAACATGTACCGCAGATCATCTCGTCCGTCCAACTTTGCCAGCTTGGTCGGACAGGCTAGGCTAAGAGTTAAACAGCCAATGAGGCACCTTGGTGATCACCGTCCGTCACTCTTTCACGGGGAGTGATCGGCCAAGGGATGGCCCGCCCATGCGGCCTCCAAACGATCACTCGAAGATGGTTGGACGTGATGCTATTTTAAGACATTTAATCCGCGACTTACTTCGTTAAGCCTTAAAACAGCGATGCTTCATACATATTAATTGTATTCGATGCATTACATGCATAAAGTATACACGATATTTCATGAATATCGATTTCCTAAATAACTTAGTTATTTAACCTAATAGCATCACGTGATATTTCCTGCGGGTCCCACGACTCGACCCACTCACTCGAGACATCAAACATGTCACAAACTAGGGGATACTCACTGGGGTATTGGTATGGCGGTTTACAGCATGCAGCGTGCAACGCGCCATTACAATAACGTGTCAGGGAGAGTTAACGGTTAACAGTGATGAGGGAAGTGAGCAAAGGTGTGATCGTGTAACAATCAACACTCCTGCACGACCCCACTACTCCATCACTTCACCTCCTCCACTTCCTATGAGATGAGGGTTGCGCTCAATGACTTGTATAAATAGGTCTTTCACCTATTTCCAAAACAAGACAGACAAACACAGAAAGAATCAAGTGTTGTCACGTATCCAGAAAACACCCATAACTGATAGCTTTCATTGTGCAAGCCAGTTCAACATTCTGATACAAGTCATAAACAGCCAACACCTTCATAATCTCAACACCTTTTTCGCTTCCCTCCCTAAGATCAACCCCATCTCCTTCACTTTGTGACCGAAGCAAGTCTGGAACGGCCATTTCTTGGTTTAGGCCAGAATTGTACAGATTGATCTCTCGAATCAAAAGTACTCTCGTGCAGTGCATTTGTTTAGGGTTTAGATTCGTTTCTCATCCACACACACCCAAATTTACCAAAAACCGCAGAAACAGTTTTCACCCATAAACAATTGGCGACCACAGTGGGAGATTAATCTCTCGGTTGTGAAGTCAATTTCTTCAATACCCAGTCCCATTTGGCTGATTTCTAAATGGTTGGTCTTAGGACTTCCCCAATGACTTCAAATCCCGGTCAAAGTTCCTCTAATGAAGATACCCCTCTTCCCAACGGTATATCCGATGGTGTGACCAGGAAAAATCCCAACACCGATCGAGTTAGCACGGTACAGGAGATTCACACGAAGAACATGGACCTAATCAAAGAAGCAATAAACGGCATACTCGATCTCCTCATCAAGATGACATCAGATACGAGCGGTTCTACTGTCACAGAGATTTCTACACTGGGGACTGATCCTCGCAACGATCCTCCTCAAGTCAATAGTTTCACTATGAACCAGAGGCCGGTGGATCACGAAGCGGATTCTCTAGTGGAAAGTTTATGCAAACTTTTACACCTCTCGAAGAATCAGCGGGCGGAGACGTTTGCTGCACTCAACCAGATAGCGTTGGACGTGCATTTAACTCCTTTGCGTCCAGAAGCCTCAAAAATACCAGAGATGTATGTGAATAATGTTACATTTACAGAAGAAGACATGATGGCGGAAGAAGGTCACAACCGGGCGCTACACGTTACTGCACGCATCAAGGATTCAGAGTTCAAGAGGTCCCTCATCGATACGGGTGATATGTGTTGTAAAGAACCTATATTTACATCTATTGTTTATGCTTTCTTTGCTACTTTTCTTGTAAATTGTGTATCTTATGTTTACTTTTGAGTTATTAGGTGCAATGGAGTCATTCGGAGCAAAAGAAGAAGAAATCATTCAGTTAGAGCGCAAAGTGGCAAAAAGGCCAATTCATGTGCGAGTTATATTTGGAGCAGACTAGGTTGCGCAAGAAGGAGGTGAAGAATTAACTGTCAGTTTCCCACAACCGACAGTTGAGCAAGAGACGAGAATGGGCGATCGGTTCTCCGAAACCGACATGCCAAATATCACAGTGGCAGCCCTTATCCTATTTCTGGGTGTTTTGTATAGTTTCAGTCATTACCAATCCTAGAATCGAGAGAAAAACTCACTCATTTGTTTTGAGTATGCGACTTTTGTCTGAGAAAGGAATTCACCAGAGAGAAAATGGTTGTGGATTTTCATGGAGATTGAGAGAGGAATGTTGAACACAGAGATGAGGAGATGAAATTGAGAACTCAGAGGATTTCTTTCTTTCGTTTTCGGCTGTTGAAGAATTAAAAGGGGATCTGGTTAAGTTAGGGTTTGGCTGTGTTTGCCATGGATAGATGGGATTTGTTCTCAGGATTTGAAGACTAAGGAAGTAGGATTCTGAGCTTTGAGAAGACATGTAACAATTGGTTGAATTTGTGAATGGTTTTGGCTAGGGTTCTGCTGTGGCAATGGAACTGAGAATACAAGGGAGAAGTGGTGTTGCCGTTGAGGATTGGATGTGAAAATTATGAGTGATTGAATAGTTTTTGAGCTATGGGTTTGTGCTAAATTGAACTGGCAGGAGTTGGAGAACTGGAGAAGATGATTTCTCGATGGACAGATACACCATCAGTTTCTGCTCATATGGTGTTTGCGAAATTACCTGAACCAGGGAGATGGAAGAGTTCATCATGGGTTTTGATCAAGTCTTAGCTGTAATTATTGTAGAAGAAGCAAGTTTTTTGCCAAGGAAGGAATTGACTTGAGTTACCGGGTCACAGGGGTTGGCTTGAGTTCAATTGATGCTGTTCCAGGGAAGAATGAGATTGCAATGGCAGGGAAATGGGGGAGATACGATGGTTGTCTGCAATAGGTTTTGGTGGTCTGTTAAGGTCAAGAAGAATATAGAGATGAAGCTGCATGTGATAATGAAATTGTGGTTGTTTTTGAAACTCATTGGCAGGGTTGAGTTAGGTTACAGAGAAATGGCTCGACAATGGTGAGAATGGCTGTGATAGAGAGTTTGTGCAGTTATGGTGCAGAGCTAGGAACGTTGTGAGCTGGTGCCGTTGGCTTGGTTATGCTGATAAGGTATGAGGTTGAGCTGATGGTTGTATCGGATGCGAAGAGTTCAAAACCCCAGGAAATGGAGACATGAAGCTACAGGTTCTATTGGAAGATGGTGGTATTGTGTTAAGACTCAGATGAACTGATGCAAGGAAATGATGTTGTTGCCATGGTTTGGTGGCCTGAGCAGATGGAGGTGGTTATGTGCTGCAGCTGATGGCTTGAATGAACTGCGTGGATGCTGTTGAAGCTGCAGTGAGGCAATGGTGAAGTGAATGTCAAAAAGCTGTTGCAGGTGGTCCTGTAGCTGATTGTAGAAGGCTAAATGGTGGTGCACGAAATGTGAAATTGCATTTGGTCTTTGCGGTAAACAAATGGAAGTGCTGGATAGGTTGATGTTTAAGAAGCTAATGGTCCTGAGACAGTTCTGGCTGGAACTGATGCTGAGATGGAATTGCAGGTGGAGTTATAATTGAAGTGTGAATGCTTGTGTGCTATGAATGGGATTGCAATTGGGAAGTGAGATGCAGGGGAGACTTTGAGGCAGAATTGAAGGACATGATGTTTGTTTATGGGTGAAAACTATTCCTGCAAAATTTGGTAATTTGGGGTGTGGATGAGGAATGAATCTAAACCTTAAACAAATGCACTGCGCGGTGAGTGCTTGTAGATTCGAGAGATCAATCTGTGCAAGTCCGGCCTAAACCAAGAAATGGCCGTTCCAGACTTGTTTCGGTCACAAAGTGAAGGAGATGGGGTTGATCTTAGGGAGGGAAGCGAAGAAGGTGTTGAGATTGTGAAGGTGTTGGCTTGCTTATGACTTGTAATGAAAGGTGAGCAGGCTTGTGATTGATGCAAGCAAGCTCGGGTGTTTGAATACGTTTTGTATTAACACTTGGTTTTTGTCTCGTCTGGACTTGTCTTGTTTTTTGAAATAGGGCGGAGAACCTATTTATACAAGTCATTGAGCCTTATTCACGTCTCTCGTGGGAAGTGGAGGAAGTGGAGTGATGGAGTAGTGGAGTTGTGCGTCGGTGCCACACGACCAGTCTTGCCCACTTCTCCTGTTCATCTCTAACCGTCCATGACTTCCTGACACGTTCTTGTGATGGCGCGTTGCCTTGTTGTAAAACGCCGGACCAATACCCCAGTATGTATCCCCGGTTTGTGACATGATTGATGTCCGGAATGTGTGGATCGTGGATCCACGAAAGATAGCATGTAATCTTTGAATTGAATAATTGTGTTATTCGGGAAGTCGATACTTGTGAAGTATCGTGTGTATTTTATGCAGTCTCGCATTATAGTGTGGTAAAGTGATGGGTAATGACGCCTCACCGACCAAATAACTCCCGACTGGGTTGTATAACCAAGTTTGGTGAAGTTGGACGGATGAGATGATCTTTGAGACACTCATCTGCGACCGTTAATGAATATTAGGGTTTTTGATGAGGTGCGCAAGCATCACTCTTGACTTGGTCGAAACCAAGCATGGAAAGGGATTTGGAGAGGACCGGCCAGGGCATGTGTATAGACGACATGCGGTGTACATGTCCATGTCTCACTATCCCATGAAGGTGCGATCTAGGCCACTCAATTTGACCGACAAAGAGGAGTGGTTGAGATCGATTTTACAATAGGAAATTGATGCCGCAAAAGGCCGCGCATCATGCTTTTTCCGGCACGCGTTCCAAGACGACCTAATTTGGTCGGTCTTGGTCGATGGGTTTGACGGGAAGATGGCAGGCTGGTGATCATGCCTATACCTGAATATCCCATGAAAACGTGATCTTAGCCATTCAAATCATCCGGTGAAGTTGAGCGGTCGAGATCAGTTTGTGGTTTGGGAGGCGTGGCCATGCTAGTTTGGACGCACGTTTTGGATTGACCAGGCATGATATGCCTTGGCCGAACACATGAGGAGGTAGATGGGCCCACGGTGGTCATCTTTGGTATGACCGGCCCTTGCTTAATCTAATCTGTGACCCTCCATTTGTGCCGGAGAAGATGGACGCGCGTGATGGCCTGAAACCCTAATTTTGGCTTTCAAAGCCGTGCGCCGTCTCTTGTTTGGGTGACGATTTTGTCACGGCCAAACATTATTGGTCTTGACCGATTGGTCAAGTGTGTAGGCGGTCCCACGGTGATCGTGTTGACATGCTCTGGGCCCTTTGAGTCTACATCTACACCCTCCATCTATACCGCGAAGATGGATGGTTGAGAAATTTTTTGCGACATATGTAATATGCCGCAAACCCTAATTTAGGGTTTTAGTCCATAATGCTTGGTATGAACGGTTTCTTGGCAAGCTAGGCCAATGACCGACCATGCGGGGTCGGCCGTGGGTATTCCATACCGCTTGGGGGTGATGGAATTGATGCGGGGTCATCCAATCATGCTTGTGGAGTTGGATGATGCGATCGGATCATATCCGGACCGATATGGTCAGTCCGGATGCTCAATCGGGCTAGTATAACACACCGAGAGGGCTCAATCGGGCTAGTATAACACACCGAGAGTCGGCCTATACGGGTATTTCGTACATGGTTTCATTATAGTGCTTGGAGGTTCGTGTTACTCAGTAAGAGTAACACTCGGTCGTCATGCCACACCGATAATGAGTACGGAAATACAAGGCTGATATGAAATTCACGGGGAAGGGATTTTTGCTACATGCTCCAACCTGGAGGAATTTCATGTATTCACGAGAATGGGATTGTTGCTACATGCTCCATTCTTAGTGAATTAAGTGAGGGAGTATCAACACTTATAAATGGCTTTATCTTTTACAAGATGTCGGCGCATAATTTTTAGGTTTTACAATTTTAACCTCAAATGAAAACCCACCATCAACATTAAGTCCCATGCCTAGCACATAATGGTTACACTATTGTGTGGTAGGCATGAGATGGTGATGACTTGATTAAAGATAAAACTTTATGAGACAAAGTTAGATGTTACCGGGAGAGACGGGTCATCTGTCCTTGGAGTATGTCACGTTCAAAAGGCATCTAGGAGAGCATTTCCCTGGTATGATGTCGGTCTTGCCTGCTTCGGTCGACCTTGCTATGTCTGCTTCGGTCGAGGGCCCACTCCGTGCTTGCTCCATTTGAATGTCGGTCTCCGTTTGAATGTCGGTCTTGCCAGATCGACCTTGTTATGCCTGATTAGGTCGAGGGCTATTCTGCGCCGCTTCGCTCGATCGTGGGGTTGTGTCTAATCGACGGACTGCTGCGCCGCTTCGTTTGTGGGGCTACTGCGCTGTTTGATCGAACGTGGGCTTGAATTTCGTGAACATGATTCCCATGACATAAGAGAACCGTGTTGTGCAAATAAATATGGTCCCGCCATATATGCTTGATTGAACGTGGGTCCCATATTGTGTATGCCTGACTTAATGTCACCTTTATACCAGCCTCGTGCCCTTGACCAACACCGGTCTTGAAACTTAAGCAATACTTGGACTTGTGACTTGATCAATACCGACTTGAAGCTTGAGCAATACCGGACTTGAAGCTTGAGCAATACTGGGACTTGTGACTTGATCAATACCAGACTTGAAGCTTGAGCAATACCGGACTTGAATCTTGAGCAATACTGGGACTTGTGACTTGATCAATACCAGACTTGAAGCTTGGCCAATACCGGACTTGAAACTTGAGTGATCCGGACTTGAAGCTTGAGCAATACCGGACTTGTGACTTGATCAATACCGGACTTAAAGCTTGAGCAATACCGGACTTGAAGCTTGAGCAATACTGGGACTTGTGACTTGATCAATACCGGACTTGAAGCTTGGCCAATACCGGACTTGAAACTTGAGTGATCTTAGGACTCGTCACTTGATCAATACGGACTTGAAGCTTGAGCAATACCCGGACTCGTCACTTGATCAATACCGGACTTGAAGCTTGAGCAATACAGGACTTGTGACTCGATCAACACCGGACTTGAAACTTGAGCGATACCGTGACTTGATCAATACCGGTCTTGAGACTTGATCAACAGGACTTGTGACTTGATCAACAGGTGTTTGGACCCAATACCGACCTTGTGTACTCCAAAGTGAATGTGTGTTCTGTCGTGTGTGACTACACATCTCACGCGTTTTTATGCAAGTACTGACTCATATCTTTTATTGTAGAATGAAGAAAAGAACTCATGTTGAGATGTCTTCGGGGATAATCTTTGGTGCCAAGTCGGGAGGTGTTGATGACTTCAAAGATATGCCGAACATTGATGATGAGTTGTTCACCGCGCCCTTTCAACTATATGAAAATATCCGTTCCACAAGATAACCCTTCTCCTATCGACTTCAAGATTTTTCATGCTCCGCTAGGCCCTCATGAAGGATGGATGAGACGTATGTTGAGCAATGAGTACATCAAAGATAACTTGACCAGAACGCAGATTATTGATGCAGCTTGAGTATTGAAATGGCTCGAGAGGATGTTAAAGTGGTTTCTGGTGCGAACGTTGAGGTAGATCCTGGAGAGAGTGTTTAAGAAGGATTCTGAAGCGAACGTGGGTCCCGGAGAGAGCGTTGAGGCGGCTCTTGAATAGACCATTGAAGCGACCTCGCTAGAGGGAGCGTTGAAGTGTTTCCTCTTCGATTCGATTTACCCTTGCGAATTCCATGCTTCTTGGTGACCATCTCTCTCATGTTGAAGAATTCCTTGACGACGGTGAAGGAACTTTATCCGAGCCTCGGTCCCCAAGCGTGGTTTACATGGTTTGTTCGTAGTGGTTGTTGTCGAGCCGGATATGGAATATCTTGGACATTGTTTCATCATTGTGGGAGTCGTGCATGTGGTACCGGAGTTGGAGTTGACGGACGCGCAGGATGTTGTATCTCGGTAGTTTTTCTCTTCTTTGCTTGTGGAACCGCTTACGAGAAAGGTCAAGGTTGTATCCCCTATTGGTGAGATATATGCTCCTACAAACATTATGAGGCTCTTCATTACGGCATGCACAGTTCTTTCTATCGGGGCATATGTTGTTGTAGATGAGCGTTCAATAGCTCCAGAGGATGACCAAAAAGCGCGGATTCTCCAACATAGCATGATCGACATGTACCACTGTCTGATAAAGTGACTCGCCCGGATCTTGCTTGATATGACGCGTAGACATCTTTATCTTCTTGAGGCTGCTCCCTTGAGGTATCGGCTCCAGTGGAGGATTGCCGTCATAGAGCGTTGATACGTTGCACCGGCATTCTTTAAACCAAATGGTAGTATGGTATAATAAAAATTTCTGAGAGGAGTTCGAAAAGCAATCTTACTTGCATCATGCTCGTTCATCCTTATCCGGTTGTAGCCGCTACATCCATCCATGGAGGAGAACATGCCGTGTCCTCCGGTTGCATCTACTAACATGTCGATGTTAGGTAGAGGAGGATCATTTTTGGAGCAACACCTGTTCAAGTCTATGAAGTCTATGCGGCTTTTTGATTTATCCATTTTCCTCGTGTCCGAACTACAACCGTTTAACCGACTTGGGTCCGGGTATGACATGTAGATGATGGGTGACCAATTTTTCATCCAGACCAGGCATTTCCTCGTATGTCAGCGAACACATCTTGGTACTCCTTGAGTAGTTGAACAAGACTCATACGTTCGTCGTGGGACAGAGTCGAACCGATAGAGATCGGGAGATTCTTCATTCCCGATGTTAACGAGTCTCGAGTTCGTCGGTTGTGGAATTGGTTCCATCTTGTAGTTCTTTGCGGGCGTCTGTACCTCCTTTTGTATTCCGTCGTTCTTGCGGCATTCAATTGGGCGGAGAGGGGGGTTCTAGTCTCTCTCGGTATATTAATCATGATGCAGACCTCGCCTTTCATTAAATATGTGTTTTCCTCCCATCTTCCTCGACGTTGCATCTCGTTCTTGTCCCTCTTCTTTATTAATTGATTCCGTATTTGATAGGCGAACATCATCTTGGTCGGTAATTCTCACGGATTTCATTACATTACCCAAATCGTAAAGCATGTATTATGGCTTCGTATTAGTTCATTATTGGTAGAACCGGAGAGGCTCGATTAACAAATCTTTTGGAGATTCTTCATTCCCGATGTTACCGATATTTCATGTTGAGTTCTGATGACATTCTTTTGAATTTTCATTCTGGAAGCTCGATTGGTACCGCTGTGGAATTTTGGTTCCATCTGCCGTTCGCGGTAAGCTGTCGTGTAGAAATGAAGTCGTAACTCTTCCCAGTTCATACATAATTTTGAAATCTACTAACATGTCGATGTTAGTTAGAGGAGGATCGCATCGCGTGTACACGATGTAACCCAAGAATTTTGTTCACGGGTTGACTTTGATATTGAAAGCATTTTGTTGAAAATTTCTTTCAAATCTGCGCCGCGTGATCTTCACTTCTTCTTACTTTTTCATGCACTTCGGTTATCCATTTTCCTCGTGTAGCCGACGGCGGAATTCTGGCCGTTTACTGTATCCAGAGCCCTTTCATTCCACTACGGCGCCAGCGTATATTGTTCTCCGATCCGATCACGTTTCACCTCGAAAGTGCGTCCTCTTTTGGTGTGAGCATGAGTTGAAGTCTCACCGGATAGAGATGGACGCCTCGTTACAGAACGTGTGTTGTGGTGTTTGGCCTCCAGTGGTGTAAGTCGGTCTTCCTCCTGGATTGAAGCCCACGTGGGTAGTAGGGTGCACAGGATTTTGCCTGCCCTTTTCTGCGGAGCTTCTTTCGACTCAAATAGTTCCACTCCGCATATCGGTGCATACGGAGACAATGACGGGGAATACGGATGACTTCCTCACTTAGTATGGTCTTCGAGCACTTGGTGATATGTTGAAGGGATGACCTTATTGTCGTGAAGCCATGGTCTCCCTAATATCATGTGGTAGTCCGGTTCCCTTTCTATGACTTCAAATTTCACCTTTGACTGAACGGGTCCTACTGATAAATTTAGATTGACGTACCCGTATGTGCTGGTCTGATTTCCTTCGAAGTCTGTCATTGTGGTGGGCTGCCGTACAATCTTGCATGGACTAACCTTGGCTGTTCTGAGAGTCTTGAGCGTAATCACATTCGAAGATGCTCCTGTGTCGATGAGGGCTCTTCTGAACTCTTAATCCTTGATGCGTGCGGTGACATGTAGGGAACGGTTGTGACCTTCCTCTGGTTGATTGCAGCAAAATGTCTTCGTGCGCTGATTCTTCGAGAGGTGTGAAAGTTCGTATAAACTTTCCACTAGAGAAAACGCTTCCCGATCCACCAACCTCTGGTTCATAGTGAAACTATTGACTTGAGGAGGATCGTTGTGAGGAACAGTCCCCAGTATAGGAGTCTCCATGACATGACCGCTCATATCTGATGTCGCTTCTTTGATCAGGTACATGTAGGTCCGCACCGCTGAAGTACCTTTTCCGGTGCGTTGAATGCATTCCTTGTTGGCTCCAGGGGCTGTTGCGGGTCTTGTGGAAATCGATCAGTTAATGTCTTAAGAAAAAGTGAGTACCTCTTTCTGAGTTGCGGCCATATCCGTTTGAGTCTTAGCGAGAACTTCCTGCTTCTCCATCAAGTCTGCAATGGTAATGGGGGATGGTCCTCCTCTCGTCCCTCCGGCTCCTCGTCCTGATGAAGGAGTGGGAGTTGTTGCTCCAGTGACTACCGAGGTGTTACACCCGACGAGATGCCGGGATTTGCCGCGCTCCGGCTCTCAGTGATGGGAGGTGTTGTAATATCACCGATGAGTGATCGAATTGAACGTTCCCATCCTCTCGTACTCACGTGTTCCTTGATTGATCTCTCATTCCTCAAGCATTTCTTCACTTGGTTGAAAGGTCGACGCGGATTGGACGGTCTTAGGGCTTGACAAGAGTTTTGAGATATAAATCCTCTAGCGAGGGCTCCATAGGATGCAGGCTCTCTTTCTTTATCCGCGGAGACATTGCAGTACTCAGGACAAATCTTTTCCTATGTCCGGACCATGTTGTCCATCTTTCCGATTCATTTTCGACTACGTGCTCTTTTGCTTCTCCACTTGTAAAGGTGTGACTCGACTAAGGATTCAACGTTTCTTGCATTGTATCGAGTTGATGCTTATCGACCCTCCTTGTAATTGTCTCGCCATATCATTCAAAAGGCGAAATGTCTCGCTCCGCCTTCCGGTGATACCGGCTTGATTTGCCAAGACATCCTCCAACATTCCAGCTATGCTTCCCATGATATCCGAACCACGCAGATTCTGGTGAGGATATATCGTGAGACGAAAACCGAAGAATTGAGAATTCGATTCTTGTAACCAAGAGATCAATCTCCCACTGTGGTCTCCAATTGTTTATGGGTGAAAACTATTCCTGCAGAATTTGGTAATTTGGGGTGTGGATGAGGAATGAATCTAAACCTTAAACAAATGCCTTGCGCGGTGAGTGCTTGTAGATTCGAGAGATCAACAGTGCAAGTCCGGCCTAAACCAAGAAATGGCTGTTCCTGAGACTTGTTTCGGTCACAAAGTGAAGGAGATGGGGTTGATCTTAGGGAGGGAAGCGAAGAAGGTGTTGAGATTGTGAAGGTGTTGGCTTGCTTATGACTTGTAATGAAAGGTGAGCAGGCTTGTGATTGATGCAAGCAAGCTCGGGTGTTTGAATACGTTTTGTATTAACACTTGGTTTTCTGTCTAAATCTGGACTTGTCTTGTTTTTTGAAATAGGGCGGAGAACCTATTTATACAAGTCATTGAGCCTTATTCACGTCTCTCGTGGGAAGTGGAGGAAGTGGAGTGATGGAGTAGTGGAGTTGTGCGTCGGTGCCCACACGACCGGTCTTGCCCACTTCTCCTGTTCATCTCTAACCGTCCATGACTTCGACACGTTCTTGTGTGATGGCGCGTTGCACGCCGCACGCCGTAAACCGCCAGACCAATACCCAAAGTATGTATCCCCCAGTTTGTGACATGATTGATGTTCTGGAATGTGTGGATCGTGGATCCATGAAAGATAGCATGTAATGTTGAATTGAATAACCGTGTTATTCCAGAAGTCGATACTTGTGAAGTATCGTGTGTATTTTATGCAGTCTTCGCATTATAGTATGGTAAAGTGATGGGTAATGACGCCTCACTAACCAAATAACTCCCGACCAGGGTTTTATAACCAAGTCTGGTGAAGTTGGACGGATGAGATGATCTTTGAGACACTCATCTGCGATCGTTAATGAATATTAGGGTTTTTGATGAGGTGCGCAAGCATCACTCTTGACTTGGTCGAAACCAAGCATGGAAAGGGATTTGGAGAGGACCGACCGGGCATGTGTATAGACAAACATGCGGTGTACATGTCCATGTCTCACTTTGTCCCATGAAGGTGCGATCTAGGCCACTCAATTTGACCGGCAAAGAGGAGTGGTTGAGATCGATTTTGCAATAGGAAATTGATGCCGCAAAAGGCCGCGCATCATGCTTTTTCCGGCGCGCGTTCCAAGACGACCTAATTTGGTCAGTCTTGGTCGATGGGTTTGACGCGAAGATGGCGGTGGTGATCATGCCTATACCCGAATATCCCATGAAAACGTGATCTAAGCTATTCAAATCATCCGGTGAAGTTGAGCGGTCGAGATCGGTTTGTGGTTTGGGAGGCGTGGCCATGCTAGTTTGGACGCACGTTTTGGATTGACCAGCATGATATGCCTTGGCCGAACACATGAGGAGGTAGATGGGCCCACGGTGGTCATCTTTGGTATGACCGGCCCTTGCTTAATCTAATCTGTGACCCTCCATTTGTGCCGAGAAGATGGACGCGTGATGGCCTAACCGAAACCCTAATTTTGGCTTTCAAAGCCGTGGGATATTGAAATCTCTTGTTTGGGTGACGATTTTGTCACGGCCAAACATTGTTGGTCTTGACCGATTGGTCAAGTGTGTAGGCGGTCCCACGGTGATCGTGTTGACATGCTCCGGGCCCTTTGAGTCTACATCTACACCCTCCGTCTATACCTCGCGAAGATGGAAACATATGTAATATGCCGCAAACCCTAATTTAGGGTTTTTAGTCCATAATGCTTGGTATGAACGGTTTCTTGGCAAGCTAGGCCAATGACCGACCATGCGGGGTCGGCCGTGGGTATTCCTACCTGCTTGGGGGTGATGGAATTGATCTGGGGTCATCCAATCATGCTTGTGGAGTTGGATGACTGCGATCAGATCATATCCGGACTGATATGGTCAGTCCGGATGCTCAATCGGGCTAGTATAACACACCGAGAGGGGCTCAATCGGGCTAGTATAACACACCGAGAGTCAGCATGTACGGGTATTTCGTACATGGTTTCATTATAGTGCTTGGAGGTTCGTGTTACTTTGTAAGAGTAACACTCAGTCGTCATGCCACACCGATAATGAGTCTTGGAAATACAAAGGCCGATATGAAATTCACAGGAAGGGATTGTTGCTACATGCTCCAACCTGGAGGAATTTCATGTATTCACAGAATGGGATTGTTGCTACATGCTCCATTCTTGGTGAATTAAGTGAGGGAGTATCCAACACTTATAAATGGCTTTATCTTTTACAAGATGTCAGCGCATAATTTTTTACGGTTTTTACAATTTTAACCTCAAATGAAAACCCACCATCAACATTGTTATGTGCTAAAATGGAGTTGCTGCAGTCAAAGTTAGAGAAGGGTTGAAGTTCATAAGCTGTTGTTGGTATGTAGGAGTTGCAGGTGACGGCATTGCAAATGCAGTCGCTGATACAAGGCAATGAATCTGCAGGTGGTCAAGAAGGAGATGCAATGGCTAGGGATGGTCAGAGAAGGCATGAACTGGAAGCTACAACTATAAACTGGTTGAAATGGGAGAATATCCGGTGTTGGTGCAGCTGGAATAGCTTGTGTGAGTTGCAGGAAACGCAGTGAGAATGTGGTGATGTGTGTGTTATTGCAAATGCAATTGAGCTGAAGGTTACAGGGCAGGATATTACAAACAGATGGTGCAACACGGGGCCATCATGGCTGAACTTGATTATGCAACAGAGCTTAAGCAAACCCTGACTCGGCCCTGACTCACTCCACCCGGTGACTCGATCCTCGACCTCGGCCTCCGACTCAATAACGCCGTTAGTGTCCGTTAACTTGACCGTCGGTTTTAACAATGACCGTTATGTTTGACCGGTGACCGGGTGGACTTTGCCGGTCACCTGAGCGATTTTCCGGTGACTCTTCCGGCCAAATTCCGACCATAATACCAGTTTTCCGGCGACAATTTTTGGGGCATATTTTCTACATGGGTTTTTCTCACATATGGGCTTGGTGGACTTCTATCTATTGGACCTTTTAGATTAGACCTAATTTTGGAAACAAGAGAGCTATTTAAAGGAAAGTCTTCTACAACTTTGGATATCACATATTATTCTTGGAACTTGGAGAGCCGCTTTTGTTTACGCTTTTAGGGTTTGCTTTTGTTCATCTTCTTCTATTCAATTAATATTTTTATGATGAACTCCATAGCTATGAGTAGCTAAACACATATTATTGGTTATGGGATAAAGTTGATTTCTCAACATGTTATTTAAATCTATGAATTAGTTTTGTCTCAATACTTCATTGTTTATGATTCATTAATAATATTGTCATATGATTTGATTGTTTGTTTGGTTGAGTCCGGAATCAATCCGATTTACATTCATCTTTATTGCTATATTAGGATTTTCAATACGAAATAGTTGTTTATCCCTGATTCTAAGTAGCATAGTGTGGTTATTACTTGTAGTGATACATCTTTATAATTGCATATGAATTATAACCTTGGTTAAATTGAATTAGTGCTTTTACACGTTTGATTGCCTTGATTAGTCTTATTCCAGAGAACTTAGTGCTTTGAGGGAGTTAAATCTAATTGTGCTTTTACACTTTAGGTTGCTTTTTAGGAAGAATTCACATATGCATCTTTTAATGTGGTTGTGATGAAATTAGGGAATTAGCGGGATATACTTGCGATCAAGGTATCCTAGGACTTTTAGTAAATGAGAGATTAAATTATCAATTCTAATCATTGATGAAAATACATGTTTGTGAATGATACTATCCCGTGACCAATATCTTCTCCTTATTGATTATTCCAATTATTTGCTTTGCTTTGCTTTGCTTTATTTTATTTTATTACTTTGTTAAAACAACAAAAATCCCCCATTGGTTACTTAGAAACTGAAATTTCATAACAACAATTGCCTCTCTGTGGATACGAACTCTTTCTTATCACGTACCTCATTTATATTTAGTAGAGTGAGAAAGTGAAATTATTTTTGCTCGGCTGACAACCGGTCAAATTTTGGCGCCGCTGCCGGGGAGGCATACGGCTTGTTATTAAGTTTTTAGTTTCTTTTTATAATTTCTTCTTTGCTTTTCGGTTCTTGTCTTGTTTCTCACTTGTTTGCGAGAATTGTTTTCAGGTACCTAATCCCTGGCTTCTAAAGATTGGAACTATCCAAGGTGTGGGATAGCTACTTGAAGAGGCACAATACTCCAACCAAGTGAAGACACAACAAAAAATCAAGAGTTAGAAGTGGGAGAAGAGTTACAACTAGAAGGAGAACACGAGGTTCCAGTCGTAGACGAACAACAAGAAGAAGGAGAAATGGGTGATGCAAATCGTTCACTCAAGGAGTTAGCTTATCATAGGCTTGATACACAACAGCGGTGTATTCAAACAAACTCTACTTTTGAGATCAAGCCGGGGTTGCTTAGAGAATTACCAAAGTTCCATGGCATGGTGAATGAAGACCCAAACAAGCATCTTATGGACTTCCACACCATTGTCATGGCTATGCTTCCAGCGGATGTTGAGGCGGATGGTGCAATGTTAAAAGTTTTCCGTTTCTCTTTGATGGATAATGCTAAGGATTGGTTGTACTATTTGCCTCCCGGAAGTGTCACAACATGGAATGGGCTGAAGAAACTCTTTTAGAGAGATATTTTCCTGCATCAAAGGCTACTCAAATTCGCAAGGAGATTTGTGGGATGAAGCAAAATATGGGAGAATCCTTATATGAATGTTGGGAACGATACAAGAGATTGGTGGCAAGATGCCCTCACCACCAATTCAGTGACGCTATGATCATCCAATACTTCTATGAAGGACTCCAATCAAGTGATAGGAATATTCTTGACGCTGCGGGTGGTGGTGCATTAGTGAGCAAGACGGTGGCACAAGCTAGAGAGTTGATTGAAAACATGGCAGCAAACTTCCAACAGTTTTTAAGTCGTGGTTCGGATGTGCTTCTTAGGAAAGTGAATGAAGTGAGCGAGGTCGAGGTCGAGGAACTTCGTCAACAAATGGGTAACATGACCGCAATGATGCAACAAGTTACAGCCGCGGTGATACCAAGTTCATCTCAAGCTTATGAGGACGAGCAAGCTAATGCGGTCTTTCCAAATCAACAAAGATGGTATGATCCATACTCTAACACTTACAATCCGGGATGGAGAGATCACCCCAATTTTAGCTATGCCAACAAGCAAGGAGCGGTTCAACAACCTACCTTCAACTTTCCGAGTGGATTTCAACCTCAACAACAACAATTCCAGCCGAGACAACAATTTCAGCAACCACAAGCACAATAATCAATGCAAAATCAAGGTTCCAATATTGATTCAAAGCTTCAAACAATGATGCAAGGCATTTCCACCATGTTTAAAGAAAGTCAGAAAGAAACTAAGAGTGCTATCAAGGAGTTGCAAACACAAATGGGCTCCATGGCTATTGAGTTGAACCAATTGAAGGCACAAAATAGTGGGAAACTCCCTTCTCAACCTATTAATCCAAAAGAGCGTGTCAATGCTATTACGTTGAGAAGTGGTACACAACTTGTGCAACCCGAAGTTACTGATTTGGGCAAGGTGGAAACACCAAAGGAACCTGTTTTGGAGGAGAAGAATGAGGATTCTCCCCAAACTTCTGAGGTACCTATTCCTAACTCTAAAACTCCGGTTTCTACTTATGTTCCTCCTTTACCTTTCCCTCACAGATTTGCAAGTTCTAAGAAGGCGGAATTATAAAAGGAGATTTTAGACGTTCTAAAGAAGATCCATGTGAACATACCACTCATTGATGCTATTAAGCAAGTTCGAAAGTATGCAAAGGTGTTGAAGGACTTGTGTACCAATAAGCAAAGTCTCAAAGGTAATGAAGTGCTTAGTGTGGGGGAGAATGCTTCGGCAATCTTACAACACAAACTCCCACTTAAGTGCAAGGATCCCGGTAGTTTTGACATTCCCGTCACAATTGGTAACACTACATTTAACAAAGCTATGTTGGATTTAGGTGCATCCGTTAATGTTATGCCTGCATCAATGTATAATTCACTTGATCTTGGTCCTCTTAAAAAGGCTGAAATTGTATTGCAATTAGCCGATCGCTCTAATGTCTACCCAATGGGTATTGTTGAGGATGTTCTTGTGCAGGTTAATCAACTTGTATTTACAGCTGACTTTTGTGTGTTAGAGATGAATGAAAGGTCACCGGACTCGTCTCTTCCATTTCTACTTGGGTGCCCATTCATGAAAACGGCAAAAACCATAATTGATGTGGACAAGGGATCGTTGACCATGGAGTTTGATGGAGAAACAATACGTTTCAACATTTTCGAGACGATGAGATATCCTAGTGATGTCCACTCTTGTTTCTCCATTGATGTTATGGATACATTGGCACAACAAATGTTTGAATTAAATGGTGATGACGCTTTGGAAACCGTGTTAACTACATCCATGGATAATGGTGTAGAGTGTGGGTAATGAAGTCAAGGAAGCCCTTGGTGATCTTAATTCACTACAAGGATGCCCGGAAACTCATAATATCTCTTTTATTTCTTTACCATGCAGTGATGAGAAGCTTGTACCTACAATTGTTAAATCTCCAAAGCTAGAATTGAAACCTCTTCCCGATCACCTAAAGTACTTGTACTTGGGTGATAATGAAGAGTTACCTGTGATTCTTTCTAACAAGCTTAGTGAATTACAGGATAAAAAACTTCTAAGGGTGCTAAGGAAGTACAAGACGGCTATAGGATGGACAATTGCCGATATCAAGGGTATAAGCCCTGCCGTTTGTATGCACAAGATACGTTTGGAGGACGATGTAAAGCCTACAAGGGAAGCGCAACGTCATTTGAATCCCCCTATGATGGAAGTTGTGAAAAAGGAGATACTCAAGCTTTTGGAAGTGGGTGTTATCTACCCCATATCCGATAGCAAGTGGGTGAGCCCGGTACAAGTAGTACCAAAGAAATCAGGTGTGATGGTGGTGGAGAATGATAAGAACGAACTTGTCCCAACTCGTGTGCAAACCGGTTGGAGGGTTTGTATTGATTATAGAAAATTGAATGCCACCACTAGAAAAGATCACTTTCCATTACCTTTTATTGATCAAATGCTTGAACGTTTAGCTGGACACTCTTATTATTGCTTCCTTGATGGCTATTCAGGTTATAATCAGATTGTGATAGCGCCGGAGGATCAAGAGAAAACCACTTTCACTTTCACTTGCCCTTTCGGTACTTTTGCTTATAGAAGGATGACTTTTGGCTTGTGCAATGCTCCATCTACCTTTCAAAGGTGTATGGTAAGTATCTTTTCAGAATATGTTGAAAACATAATCGAAGTGTTCATGGACGATTTTAGTGTCTTTGGTGATTCATTTGACCTTTGGTTGAATAATTTGTCTCTAATCCTTGAACGATGTGTTGAAACAAACCTTGTGCTAAATTGGGAGAAGTGCCATTTTATGGTAACTCATGGCATAGTTTTAGGCCATATAATATCTTCTAAAGGCTTGGAAGTCGATAAATCTAAGATATACCTTATTCGTTCTCTAACCCCTCCCACTACGGTGAGGGAGATACGCTCTTTTCTTGGTCATGCAGGTTTTTATCGTAGATTCATCAAGGATTTTTCCAAGATAGCATCACCACTTTGTAATTTATTGCAAAAAGATGTGGTTTTTAACTTTGATGAAAAGTGTATGGTGGCATTCAATCATTTGAAAGAACTTTTGATTTCAGCCCCTATCATTAAACCACCAGATTGGAGTAAGCCTTTTGAGCTCATGTGTGATGCAAGTGACTATGCGGTTGGTGCGGTGCTTGGGCAACGTGTGGGGAAGCTTCCTCATGCTATTTATTATGCTTCTAGAACGTTAAATGAGGCCCAACAAAACTACACAACCACTGAAAAAGAGTTGTTAGCCATTGTTTTTGCTTTAAAAAAGTTTCGCTCCTATCTAATTGGTACAAAAGTTGTTGTCTTTTCTGATCATGCAGCACTTAAGTACTTGCTTACAAAGAAAGAGGCGAAACCGAGGCTCATACGATGGATTTTACTCTTGCAAGAGTTTGATATTGAAATCAATAACAAGAAAGGAATTGAGAACACCGTTACGGATCACTTGAGTTGTCTTGTTTGTGGACAAGGAAGCTATCCCATTGCGTGAAAGTTTCCTAGGATGAGCAACTATTCTCAATTGCCTTTGGAGAACCATGGTATGCCGATATTGTCAATTACTTGGTGTCTAAACAAATCCCAAAGAACTTGTCTCGTGCTGAGAGGGACAAACTTAAGAAGTTGGGGAACCAATACATATGGGATGATCCATACTTGTGGAAACATGGTAGTGACCAAGTAATAAGAAGGTGCGTTCCCGAATCTGAATTTAATTCTATCTTGTCTTTTTGTCACTCCTATGCTTGCGGAGGACATTTTGGGAGTAAGAGAACCACTCACAAGGTACTTGAAAGTGGTTTTTATTGGCCGACCTTGTTTAAGGATGCACATATATTTTGTACAACTTGTGATAGGTGCCAAAGAACAGGCAATCCAGGTGCCCGAAATCAAATGCCACAAACTTTTATTCAATTTATTGAAGTTTTTGATGTATGGGGTATTGATTTTATGGGTCCTTTTGTCAACTCCCATGGGAATTTTTATATCTTACTTGTTGTTGATTATGTCTCGAAATGGGTGGAAGCTAAGGCCACCCCAACTAATGATTCTAAAGTGGTTTCAGATTTTGTGCAAGCTAATATTTTTGCAAGGTTTGGAATTCCAAGAGCCATAATTAGCGATGGGGGTTCTCACTTCAAAAACAGGATTTTACAAGGCTTGTTGAAGAAGTACAATGTGTCGCACAAGATTGCAACACCTTATCATCCCCAAACAAATGGACAAGCCGAGGTGTCTAACCGAGAGGTGAAATCCATTCTAGAGAATACGGTGAATCCAACAAGGAAGGATTGGAGCATGCGACTTAATGATGCTTTGTGGGCGTATAGAACCGCATACAAGACACCTATCGGGATGTTTCCCTTTAGGCTTGTGTATGGTAAACCTTGTCATTTACCCGTTGAAATTGAGCATAAAGCGTTTTGGGCTATTAAACAATGCAACATGGAGATGGATGGGGCTGGAAAGCAAAGGAAGTTACAACTCCAAGAGCTAGAGGAGCTTCGCAATGATGCATTTGAAAGCTCACGCATTTACAAGGAGAAAACGAAGGCATTTCATGATAACATGATTTCTAGGAAACAATTTTGCATTGGGCAGAAAGTGATTTTGTTTAATTCTCGCTTGCATTTATTTCCGGGTAAATTAAGGTCACGATGGATCGAACCTTTTATTGTTACTAATGTGTTTTCTCATGGTGCAGTGGAAATTCGTAGCATAGCTACAGGAAAAGAACTTAAAGTTAATGGGCACCGGTTGAAACCATATTATGAGAATTTCACTTCCGAAGTGGTGGAAGGAGTTAACTTTGTGGATGTGCTCCCTCTGGAGGAGTCATAGAAAGCAAGGAGATAGTCGGGCTGACGACTTTAAACCAAGCGCTAAATGGGAGGCAACCCATCGGATGAGTATTTCTTGTCTTGTATTTATTTCTTGTTTTGTTTTTAGTTTTTCTTGTCTTGTTTTTATTTTTTCTGATTTCTTGTTATATATCATGTTAGAATTTCCCACCTTGACTTACTTTGGACGATTCAATTTACATTGAGGACAATGTAAAGTTTAAGTGTGGGGGAGTGGTTAAGCATTTGCGTTGTAAATTTTTGAAATTTTCAACTTTTGTGTAAATTAGTGAATACAAAACTCCAACTTGTAGTTAGTTTAGAGTCACATAGTATACATGTCGCTAAGATTACATCGAGATTCTCATAAGAGTGACTGAACTTAGAGATGACAGAGAACATGATCGGGTTTCTTAATTGTATGAGAGTTAAAGTTGGATTTAACCATGCCAGTGGCAAATAAGGTGCGGACTGAATTCGGTATTAGAGTAGTGATCCCCTATAGTGGAGACTACCCATGTTACATAATGTGAGGCACCGACCTTCAATTCTTTGTACCTGTCTAAATATGTGCTTTTAGAGTGTGTGTCACCGTACGTAAATTTCGGGCAGAATGGTGAGCTTCCCAACCTCCCACCAATAGAAGCACTATTTTGATCTCTTGAGTGCTATTTTTATCAACCATGATGGTGACATCGAATTGCTAACTTACATACCACTTGTAATCTTGTTCGCATAGATTAGCACCATCCACTTTATCTCTCTCTACACCAACAGGTCCATAGAAACACCATCATCATCAACAAGAGGAGCATCACAAATTTGAAGGAAAGTTGAACACGTTCAAGGTTTACAAGCAACGGTACAGAATTGAGCAGATTTCAGATTCAAGTATAGCAACAAAACAAGGAGTAGAATTTTTATAAGTTGAAGACTATTGTACAAGAGTGAAGATTATCGGATGAGAGTTCGAGAAGTTTATGATATCAAGACATACAAGTTGTGAAGAATCAAGCGGTAAAGTACTTACACCATGGCCTTGTACTTACATTTTTTATTTTATTTGTATTTTACTTTCTCTTGTCTAACAAAAAAAAATATATCAAAAAATAAATAAATAAATAAATAAATAAGAGACAAGAAAAATTCATTGTATCATATTTTGGGTTTGTATAGTTCGTTTTTAGTTTTATATTCATTCAATAAATCCAATGGAAGAAGAAGTATCCATAATGAAGTTTCAAGCAACAAGGAATTAGCGGAAAGAATCATATTGTCAAGATTCTAAGAAGTTCAAGACTTCATTATCAAGAGTTGAAGACCGAAGACGAAGATGAAGACACCGATTGAAGACCGAAGACGTTTTTATGGATGCTATGAGAGTGGTGCTAGCTGCACGTCGAACGGATAACGAGGTAAGTAAGCATATTCCCACCACCTTCGTTAAGTGGTTGATTTTCTTTCTTAGAGATCGTCAGAAAAATGGGTTTTCAAAAATGAATAAAAGATGTGGGTTTTCAAAACAATTCGGAGGGTTTTCCTTCCTACCATTCAACGTGTCGCAGGATTCTCTCTTCATTCCCACCTGGACACATGTGTGACCCATAAAAAAGTTGTTTATTATTGAGAGCAATATCATAAAACCCTTTCTTATGATGCAGAGTCGAGACTTTCGATCACTCTGAACCCGGATTTCTTTCGAGAAGGGATGGTTATTTCTCTCTCAACTTTTAAGGATGAGATTGTGCTCATTTATGTGTCTAACTTCTTATGACTAGTGTGCAAAATATCTATGTCTTCTTAGCGCGTTGGATTCTATCATTACGAAGAACTAGTAAGTTAGAAAAGTAGGTTTTGTGGGTATATCTCTAGTAAACCCTCACGAGACTATAACTCGTCCGCTAGGGACACCTAGGGGTTTAAAGGCTTGTTATTTATGCTAAAAGTGACCGTAGCCTCGACGACACGTGTATGTATATTTTATAATTGTTTTGTTTGATTTGCTCGAGGACTAGCAAAGTCTAAGTGCGGGGTAATCTGATAGGTGTTGCAAAGCACCTATATTTACATCTATTGTTTATGCTTTCTTTGCTACTTTTCTTGTAAATTGTGTATCTTATGTTTACTTTTGAGTTATTAGGTGCAATGGAGTCATTCGGAGCAAAAGAAGAAGAAATCATTCAGTTGGAGCGCAAAGTGGCGAAAAGGCCAATTCACGTGCGAGTTATATTCGGAGCAGACTAGGTTGCGCAAGAAGGAGGTGAAGAATTAACTGTCAGTTTCCCACAACCGACAGTTGATCAAGAGATAGAATGGGCAGTCAGTTCTCCGAAACCGACAGGCTAAATATCACAGTGGCAGCCCTTATCCTATTTCTGGGTGTTTTGTATAGTTTCAGTCATTACCTATCCTAGAATCGAGAGAAAAACTCACTCATTTGTTTTGAGTATGCGGCTTTTGTCTGAGAAAGGAATTCACCAGAGAGAAAATGGTTGTGGATTTTCATGGAGATTGAGAGAGGAATGTTGAACACAGAGATGAGGAGATGAAATTGAGAACTTAGAGGATTTCTTTCTTTCGTTTTCGGCTGTTGAAGAATTAAAGGGGATCTGGATAAGTTAGGGTTTGGCTGTGATTTCCATGGATCGATGGGATTTGTTCTCAGGATTTGAAGACTAAGGAAGTAGGATTCTGAGCTTTGAGAAGACATGAAACAATTGGTTGAATTTGTGAATGGTTTTGGCTAGGGTTCTGCTGTGGCAATGGAACTGAGAATACAAGGGAGAAGTGGTGTTGCTGTTGAGGATTGGATGTGAAAATTATGAGTGATTGAATAGTTTTTGAGCTATGGGTTTGTGCTAAATTGAACTGGCAGGAGTTGGAGAACTGGAGAAGATGATTTCTCGATGGACAGATACACCATCGATTTTTTCGCTCATATGGTGTTTGCGAAATTACCTGAACCAGGGAGATGGAAGAGTTCATCATGGGTTTTGATCAAGTATTAGCTGTAATTATTGTAAAAGAAGCAAGTTTTGCTGCCAAGGAAGGAATTGACTTGAGTTGCTGGTCACAGGGGTTGGCTTGATTTCAATTGATGTTGTTCCAGGGAAGAATGAGATTGCAATGGCAGGGAAATGGAGGAGATACGATGGTTGTCTGCAATAGGTTTTGGTGGTCTGTTAAGGTCGAGAAGAATAGAGAGATGAAGCTGCAGGTGATAATGAAATTGTGGTTGTGTTTGAAACTCATTGGCAGGGTTGAGTTAGGTTACAGAGAAATGACTCGACAATGGTGAGTATAGCTGTGATAGAGAGTTTGTGCAATTATGGTGCAGAGCTAGGAATGTTGTGAGCTGGTGCCGTTGGCTTGGTTATGCTGATAAGGTATGAGGTTGAGCTGATGGTTGTGTCGGATTTGAAGAGTTCAAAACCCCAGGAAATGGAGACATGAAGCTACAGGTTCTGTTGGAAGCTGGTGGTATTGTGTTAAGACTCAGATGAACTGATGCAAGGAAATGATGTTGGTGCCATGGTTTGGTGGCCTGAGCAGATGGAAGTGGTTATGTGCTGCAGCTGATGGCTTGAATGAACTGCGTGGATGCTGTTGAAGCTGCAGTGAGGCACTGGTGAAGTGAATGTCAAAAAGCTGTTGCAGGTGGTCCTGTAGCTGATTGTAGAAGGCTAAATGGTGGTGCACAGAAATGTGAAATTGCATTTGGTGCTGCAGTAAACAAATGGAAGTGCTGGATAGGTTGATGTTTAAGAAGCTAATGGTCCTGAGACAGTTCTGGCTGGAACTGATGCTGAGATGGAATTGCAGGTGGAGTTGTAATTGAAGTGTGAATGCTTGTGTGCTATGAATGGGATTGCAATTAGGAAGTAAGCTGCAGGGGAGACTTTGAGGCAGAATTAAAGGACATGATGTTATGTTCTAAAATGGAGTTGCTGCAGTCAAAGTTAGAGAAGGGTTGAAGTTCATAAGCTGTTGTTGGTATGTAGGAGTTGCAGGTGACGGCATTGCAAATGCAAGCTTCTTTTTGATCGATACAAGGCAATGAATACTGGCAAAGGATCTTTATACTCAGTGGTCAAGAAGGAGATGCAATGGCTAGGGATGGTCGATAATCCGCTGGAGAGAGAAGGCACGACCGGCTACACTATAAACTCCCGACTTGTTGAATGTTGAAATGGGAGAATAAGTGTTGGTGCAAAGGATTCCACAAATCTCTTCTTGGTGTGCAAGTGAAGATGAACTCCTTCATCAAAATACTATGTTGCAAGTTCTTGTTATTAATAGTGATGATGAATGAATATGAATTCAACCTTCACTCCCCTTTTTGGCAATTCTTCCTTGTAATATAATTGGCTATCCTTATGATGTATAACTCTTTCATCTAAGAATAACAATATTCCATCTTTTCCATTCCCAACTTTCTCGTTATGATCTTCCGATCGAAGCGTTATCATGTATTTTATTGTTATTGAAATGGGATGAATTGCTGGATATCTTCATGAATTTTGTGGAGTTGCCTTTACATTTTTGTAATGGCTCAGTGCCTTTATCTTCATAAATGAAGGTGCCCTTACATTTCAAAGGGCCCATTGACCGCCTTATCATTTTATGAATGGGCCACTCTTATTGCGACAAATCACAGGACGCTTTTACACTTGCATGTAAAGAATAGCTTGTGTGAATTGCAGGAAATTGTCATAATGTTGGGCGTTCACCTCGCGAGATATGTTCAAATTTTCACTTCATCTAATGGCTCATTTCTCACAGCTTCCAACCCTTTCTTTGGCTTTGCATTTTCATATCGATGACATTGTTCCTTCCAATCTCCCCGTATGATACCAATTTTGGGTGTGGAAATTTTATGCATTGGATGGTATGCTGAGGCTATTCTCTAAGATTTCATGAAGCCATGGCCTCCCAATTAGTGCATTATATTGGGATTCCACATCAACCACTTAATAAAATATCGCTTGATAATCCTTGTAGAGGTATTCTCATGTGAACCTCTCCTTTGGTTTGTTTGTACATTAAAGCCATATATCTTGTATGCTTCCAGGGGGATCAAATCCTCATCTTTTCCTCCCATCGTCTTATAAGTATGGTGCAAGAGAATATTCACCGAACTTCCGGTGTCGATAAGAATTCTGCATTGATCGCCCACAAGCTTCCTCGCTCATCATCTTCTCCATCGAGTTAATTCTAGTTTCACAACCAACGGGCTATCATGTGTTTCTTTCCTTTGGGAAGTACTCATTATTTCTTTATCATTAGCATCTCTCGCAAAGACTCTACTAGCACGTTGCTTGGAAATCTTGATGGTGCGACAGATGGACGAGGAATCACAAATGCAACACCGGGCATCTCTCGGTGGTGGTAATGTCTCGACCTGCTTTTTTCCCTTTAGAAAGTGATTCACTTCCCCGATCAATCATCCCGAGAATAATTTTTTATGTTTCTACAACAAATGGAAGTCTTGGATAGGTTGATGTTTAAGAAGCTAATGCCTCCACGGCTATTTTGTCTGATCTAGACAGTCCTTTCACGTTCAAACTCTTCTTGATCGTGGGGATGGAACCGATCTTTGAGATGGAATTGCAGGTGGAGTTGTAATTGAAGTGTGAATGCTTGTGTGCTATGAATGGGATTGCAATTAGGAAGTAAGATTCTCCCATTGTAACATAGGGGAGAATTAAAGGACATGATGTTATGTTCTAAAATGGAGTTCTATTTTGCGATGCTCTTCTTCGTCTCTTCGTTAATTCAAAGTTAGAGAAGGGTTGAAGTTCATGTTCAAAGTGTCTTTCAATGTCATCCTCAATCTTGTTGGTATGTAGGAGTTGCAGTGTGACGGCATTGCAAATGCTTTGCAATCTCACATTTTCCATCCTCAATTCATGATTTTGTCTTGTCAATCTAACAAGGCAATGAATCATTCATCCCTTGCTCTCCTTGTCCATTGTTCACCAACCGCCGCTCCTCTCTCTCTCGTCTTCGTAATCGTGGTCAAGAAGGAGATGCAATGGCTAGGGAGAATGTGGTGATGTGTTTGTTATTGCAAATGCAATTGAGCTAAAGGTTACAGGGCAGGATATTACAAACAGATGGTGCAACACGGGGCCATCATGGCTGAACTTGATTATGCAACAGAGCTTAAGCAAACCCTGACTCGGCCCTGACTCACTCCACCCAGCTGACTCGATCCTGACTCATCCTCTGACTCAATAACGCCGTTAGTGTCCGTTAACTTGACCGTCAGTTTTAACAGCTGACCGTTATGTTTGACCGGTGACCGGGTGGACTTTGCCGGTCACCTGAGCTATTTTCCGGTGACTCTTCCGGCCAAATTCCGACCACAATACAAGTTTTCCGACGATAGTTTTTGGGGCATATTTTCTACATGGGTTTTCTCTCACATATGGGCTTGGTGGACTATCTATTGGACCTTTGAGATTAGACCTAATTTTGGAAACAAGAGAGCTATTTAAAGGAAAGTCTTCTACAACTTTGGATATCACATATTATTCTTGGAACTTGGAGAGCCGCTTTTGTTTACGCTTTTAGGGTTTGCTTTTGTTCATCTTCTTCTATTCAATTAATATTTTTATGATGAACTCCATAGCTATGAGTAGCTAAACACATATTATTGGTTATGGGATAAAGTTGATTTCTCAACATGTTATTTAAATCTATGAATTAGTTTTATCTCAATACTTTATTGTTTATGATTCATTAATAATATTGTCATATGATTTGATTGTTTGTTTGGTTGAGTCCGGAATCAATCCGATTTACATTCATCTCTATTGCTAGATTAGGGTTTTCAATACGAAATAGTTGTTTATCCCTGATTCTAAGTAGCATAGTGTGGTTATTACTTGTAGTGATACATCTTTATAACTGCATATGAATCATAACCTTGGTTAAATTGAATTAGTGCTTTTACACATTTGATTGCCTTGATTAGTCTTATTCTAGAGAACTTAGTGCTTTGAGGGAGTTAAATCTAATTGTGCTTTTACACTTTAGGTTGCTTTCTAGGAAGAATTCACATATGCATCTTTTAATGTGGTTGTGATGAAATCAGGGAATTAGCGGGATATACTTGCGATCAAGGTATCCTAGGAATTTTAGTAAATGAGAGATAAAATTATCAATTCTAATCATTGATGAAAATACATGTTTGTGAATGATACTATCACGTGACCAATATCTTCTCCTTATTGATTATTCCAATTATTTGCTTTGCTTTGCTTTATTTTATTTTATTACTTTGTTAAAACAACAAAAATCCCCCCTTGGTTACTTAGAAACTGAAATTTCATAACAACAATTGCCTCTCTGTGGATACGAACTCTTTCTTATCACGTACCTCATTTATATTTAGTAGAGTGAGAAAGTGAAATTATTTTTGCTCGGCTGACAACCGGTCAACGGGAGCGTCTTCGAATGTGATTACTCTCAAGACACTCAGGATGGCCAAGGTTCGCCCAAACAAGATCGTGCGACAGCCTACCACGATGACAGACTATGAAGGAAACCAAACCAACACGTACGGGTATGTCAATCTGAATTTATCTGTAGGGTCAGTCCAATCAAAGGTGAAATTCGAAGTCATATAAAAGGAGCTGGACTACCATATGATACTGGGGAGACCATGGCTTCATGACAATAGGATCGTCCCCTCGACGTATCACCGGTGCCTGAAGACTATGATGTAAAGAAGTCATTCGTATTCCTGCATCATTGTCTCCTTACACACCAATATGTGGAGTGGAATTGTTTGAACCAATAGAAGCTCCGCGGGAAGGATACGACAAAGTTCATTGCATCCCACTCCCCACGTGGGCGTCAATCCAGGAGGAGGACCGACTTGTATCATTGAAGGCTAAGCCCCACGATGCATCCTTGTTGACAAGGCGTCTCAATTATTCGTCATCATGTGAAGCCGCGACCCACGCTCATACTAAGAGAGAACGAACTTTACCGACGCCGCCGTTAGCAATTAGCAGGGGAGACTGTTACCCAGTCTCTCCGCCAAACGGAATGCTACAACAACGACGAGACACAAGGAGAAGTTCTAGATGCTCAACGACATCTGCAAGATGGCACCAACTCCATAATTGATGAGCTCGAAATCGTTAAAATCGGGAATGAGGAATCTCCTAGGCCTATCTCCATCGGCTCAACCTTGTGTACGGATGAACGCACGAAGCTCGTAAAACTTCTCAAAGAGTACCAGGACATATTCGCTTGGACGTATGAAGAAATGCCCGGTTTAGATGAAAAATTGGTCACCCATCATCTACATGTCATACCTGGATCCAAGCCGGTTAAACAGTCTCTGAGGCAGTTCAGACACGAGGTAGAAGAGAAAATCGAGACTGAGATTCAGAAGTTGCTAGTTGCTGGCTTTATCAAACCCATTTATCATCCAACCTGGTTGGCTAATGTGGTTCCGATAAAAAAGAAAAATGGACAGATCAGGTGCTGCGTGGATTTCAGAGAATTGAACAGATGCTGCCCCAAAGATGATTTCCTCTACAGAACATCGACATGTTAGTGGATGCCACCACCGGACACGGCGTGTTCTCCTTCATGGATGGATATAGCGGCTACAATAAGATAAGGATGTATGAGCATGACGCGAGTAAAACATCTTTTCGAACTCCTCTCGGAAATTTTATTATACTGTAATGCCATTTGGTTAATGCCGGTGCAACGTATCAACGTGCTATGACGGCAATCTTCCAAGACATGATGCATAAGCAAGTTGAAGACTACGTGGATGATATAGTAGTCAAATCAAAAGCTCGGGTGGCCCACACAGGAGTCTTACGACAAGTGTTCGAAAGGTGACTGCTGAGGGAATCAAAGTGGACCCATCCAAGACCCAAGCTATCCTCACGATGCTGCCTCCGCGAACTGTGAAGGAACTCCAAAGCTTCATGGGCAAGGTGAACTGGGTTTTAGACTTGGTTTAGCCCAGCTTGTTGCTTCATTCACACCCTTGTCAAGAAAGAAGAAAGTTTCGTCTGGATCGCACTACAACATGAAGCGTTTCGGAAGATTCAACGAATATTGTCATCTTCAAATCATCATAAAGGGTTCGCCTATTATGTCAGCCCGGACGAGAGCGAGCCCGGGACATCTTCAGATCTAATGGAGCCGACACCTCAAGGGAGTAGTCTCAAGAATATTGCGATGTCCGCATCAACATGTCGAGAAAGAATCCGCAGCTTGGGCGAATCACTCTGTCAGACTTAAGAGGAATGCTTCAGCGAAACAGCGAACATCCAAATGATTATGTCAAGAGGCCCCGAATTCAGGCACTGGAGGGTCACGATCCAAATGTAACTGAACAACAAGTGGTGTAATTATGTATCAATAGGATGGTACCTGACTACCGTGCTTTGTCGAAGAACCTGCACTTTCAGACATCCTCTGAACTCCGTGAAGCTGCTAAACGCTCAGTTGCGATAGCACCTTCCCTGCAAGAAAGAACAAGCCTGCCAGTAATGAAGAGCCTCATGATGTTTGTGGAAGCATACTGATAGGCTAAAAAACCTACAATAATAAACTGCAAGTGCACAATGTCTAACTAGTAGACAATGGCAAGTACAGGTCATTCCCACGAGGAGTGTGAAATACTCTGCCAACTAATACCAAAACTAAATATTCAAATAGACGATGTTTCAGATGATTGGGATGAAATGAAATAATAATAATTCCAACAATGAACAAAATGAGAGGGGGTTATTAAGGTTTTCGGTTTCGACCAATTAATTATGCAAACTCTACTAATCTTTAAAAATATATTCCATGCATTATCAAATATTGTTTCTCCGCTATAGTTTTCTTCGCTTCATAGGTAGTGATTCTAAAGCATTACCTATCAATCCTAAAGCATATCACGTCAAGGGATTTAACCAAAGCACGAAATATCAATTGAAAAGAATAAAAAATCAAGAAAATCACATGAGTAATTAAATACCAAGCTATATGAAGAAAAACTATTAATCAATCAAATCATTATTTAGCATATAAATGTAGAGTTCACACAATTAAATTGGTTTCTACCTAAACCCTAACAATCAATTTAGCAAACCATGAGAAAAGAAAATTCTAATATACCAAACCCTTGTTTCTCTTCTCTGTCCACGGCTCTTCCCCTCTCGATTGAGATATACTTCCCCTCAAATAGCCCATTTCGTATCCAAAAGGAAACTGTCTTCATCACATGAAAGATTCGAGCTCATGCAATCACACCACTTTCCAAAGTAAAAGCGTTACTTTCCTTGATCGGACAGATTCTTTCTCATTTTTGCATAAATGCGCATGCATTCCTTTTATTGGCCAACCGGTTTGCTTCCATACGTTGAGCCTCCAGCTAGCTGATGGAATCGAGTTAATCTTGCTATATATGTTGCTGGATTTTGTTCACCGTATGCAAAGATGTGCCCAACACGAGGACCCCAAAAGCATCTCATCACAAATAATAATAAAACGTATACCTCCATCAGCTAGTACTCAAACTCAAAGTGCCTTAGGTGAACTGATCCATGTGCGCATAGACCGTGGAGTCTCCAACCATTACTGCCACTTTCTCAGCTTCTAATCTCGATGCTTGCCTTCTGACTCCAAACAGCGTCCAGGACCAATACAAACAACACAAGATCCTAACTCCAACTCCTTCCAGATCAATTCCGGTCTTCTCAGCTTCTGGCCAGCTAAACATCTTCTTCCACCCATCACAAAGGTTCATGAAAATGCAACCATCTCGGCAACCACCAGCTTAGCCATGTCTCATACAAATCTGACAAGTTCGTCCAACATACAAACTCTTCTTCGTCTTCCAACCAATAACGACAACAGCATCAGTATCGAAACAATGCACACTATCTTGAGAAAAATAAACTCCTACATTGCCTATGCTTGACCAGATGAGAACCCCACACAGAGAATTCTTCTCCCAGCTCCGGCCAGCAGAGACCCTGTCTTTCTTCTTGTGATTACCGAGCTCACAACCAAAACGACCAAGCATCATTTAATGCCACCAGAACTTCCATTAAATCCATACGTTCATCACCTAGCTTTGCTGCTCCATTCGATAACCAACATTAGCCCACTGACTTCGCATTCGACACTCATCTTCTTTCTTCTCAGCTGCAGTACTCCCTGTATTACAAAACATGCACAATTTCGTCACCCGTCGGCTTCTTTGTCAGCATTTCTTGTGCCTGAATTCGCTGCATCTCAAAACCCATTTGCACTCAGGTCAGAGCTCTCTATCTCGGCTTCAAATCGTCACCAGCAAACCTGCTGCTCAAAACATCTTCACTCTGAAGTCTAGCCCGACTCCATTCTTCTCAAACAAATGCCACTGCTTCAATTATAAAGCAATCCAATTATCCCCAGAACAGACTGAAATCAGCTACCATACCGACACTCGCAGTTAGAACCCATTCTAGTACGTCTCCTTTCTTCTAATTCTCGCTATCAAAAGCCTCAGATAATCAGGCCAGTTAACACGCCATCTCTGCTCTTCTCGGCTCAGGTCATTTAATAAACAGGTTATATGCAGTTTATGTTCGTGAAGAGGTACCTCTGTGCTTGATTTCTGAACTCCTCTTTATAATTTTCTTGACCTGCGAAGTCGCATCCGACTAGAACCCAAGTTTCCTCATACTACCAGGACTGTAATCCAAGTTATTTTAACCATACGAACACCACTAGGAATCATTGTTGTTGTTGTGTTGAAGAGTCTTGAACGACGACCACCACTGCCTCAATGTCAGACCATATACGAACCCCTAAATTTCAATTGATTTAGCCGTACGGTGAAGAAGAGTATTGAAATCCCTTTTGCAATAGCAGCAATGAATCTCTTCTTATTTCACTCAAACAGCAGCTTGGAAGAGATAACTTTCTTCTAATTCCAAATTAGAAATGAGATGTGGTGATCCAGGCTTCCAACAGCACCACGTCTCACCATTTGTTGGGCTAGCCACGTGTTTGACCAAATAATTCTCCGTTTCCGTTAGTATCATTCTCTGGCTGGGAGATGACTTATATGCTGCTGATATAAAAAGATACCAGGCCAGACATATTTATGTGATTCTCGCCGTAAACGCCATTTAAGATGCAACTTAGGCGTTTATTCTTCGGATGATCGACTTCACTTGTACTTTCTACAAAAGTTCTAAAATAGTGTCGTTAGCCAATATATCGAGTCCTAGCTACTATAAATATGGGTATAAAATGTAGCACTGACGTGCTTATCACATACATCTCACCAACAGGCAATACAACCTTCAGCCTTCTGTAAGCAGTTTAGCTGAAGCAGCAAGAGGAAAACCACCGAGATACAACATCCTGCGCTTCCAAAATCTCCAACTCCAGTACCACATGCGCGGCTGCCACAATGATGAAACAACGTCCAAGATATTCCATATTTGTATCGACGACAGAAACATCAATGAGGGACGCTTTCAGAATTTCGTCCCCCGTAGAAGAGGTAGTTGCGTTGCCAAAGGAGATTGCACCTGGGACTTAAGAGGTACATACAGATTCTCCATGAAAAGAGCTTCATCATATTTGAAGAACCTATTAGTTAAGTCATTCGCATGAAGGAACTTCCCTACTCCTCAAAGACACGATCCAAAGATGATAATGGCAAAGGAGTGTGACTGGGGACTGCTTTGCACTGCCCATCTCAAAGATGGTGAATTTAGAGAGATGCAAGCACGCTATCATTATGATTCCAAGATGTCCAAATACGAGGATATACTCAAGAGAGCAGACGTATTGTCAAAGATCAGTGATATTCCTGGACGTCTATGAAACGCAATGCAGACATAAAAACGGCCTCATGAACCCAGCATAACAACGTCTATCAAGTCGAAGGCTCAGTAGATACTTGTGGGCAGAGGACTGTCTCCCTATTTTTCATTCCATGAGGCAACATCAAGGAAGCTATCAGTTACATCATTAGTTTTTCCCTCTAATAACGAGACAATCTCTACCACTATATGAAGACTGCCAATCCCGAGCTTCACCATAGCAACAACCACTGCGGACAGAGGTAATCCGAACTTCTGCATATTTTATTTTCCCATGGAGAAGTAATAGAGTCACAGAGGCGAGATGGCGATATCTTTATGGTAAACCCACCGACCATACAAGATAGAACCATATAAATCACGCTTGGGGACTGAGGCTCGGCATGAAATTCCTTCGCCGTCAGTCAAGAACTTCTTCAACACAAGAGAGATGGTCAATCAAGAAGCATGTAATTCGCAAGGTGAAATCAAACTAAATAAGAAGCCGCTTCAACGCACTCCAGAAGAAGGCGTTTCAGCTCTCTCTCTCTAGAAGAAGGCGTTTCAACGCTCTCTCCAGAAGAAGGCATTTCAGCTCTTTATCCAGAAGAAGGTGTTTCAACGCTCTCTCCAGAAGAAGGCATTTCATCTCTCTCTCCAGAAGAAGTCGCTTCAATGCTCTCTCCGGGACCCGCTTCGACGTTCGCTCCAGAAGCTGCTTCAACGCTCTCTCCGGGACCTGCGTCGACGTTCGCTCCAGAAGCTGCTTCAACGCTCTCTCCGGGATCCGCGTCTACGTTCGCTCCAGAAGCTGCTTCAACGCTCTCTTCAGGATCCGCCTCGACGTTCGCTTCAGAATCTGCTTCAACGCTCTCTCTAGGATCTGCTTCGACGTTCGCTTTAGAAGCTGCTTCAACACGCCTTCTGGAAGCTGCATCAACGTTCTCTTCCTCATGATAGGGCGCGTCCACATCAGAGTCGAGGATTATGACATAAACCGTCATCATGCTAGGGGAACGCTTACCTGGACGCCTCGTGAACGTGACATGCTCAAAGGACAGGACGACCCATCTCTCCTGGTAACATCTAACTTTGTCTCATAAGTTTTATCTTTATTTGTCACCATCTAATGCCTACCCCGTAATAGTGCAACCATTACGTGCTAGGCAGGGGACTTAATGTTGATGGTGGATTTTAGTTCAGGGCTAAAATTATAAAACCAAAAATAATGTGTTGACATCCTGCAAAGGGTAAAGTCGTTTCATAAGCGATGAGTGCAGAAAACCTCTGATGTGATTTTTATGTTGTTGTAGAAAGTGGTAAGAAAGATGTCGTTCTCTCAAACTTGTGAAGGATTTTTTTAGACTTAAATTCAAAACAAAATAGAAAACTCACTGAAAATTATAGCAAACTTTGACAAAGATGTTATCAGTATTAAAAGAACACCGAGGCTAAGATTCCACTATTTTCCAATTTCAAAGTGATTTAATCCAATATTTATATTCATGCAATTTTCTCGTTCAATTTGATTCTAAACTATTGCAACAAGTAGATTCTCAAAATAACAAGTGTAAATCCGAAGTATAGAACATCAAAAACCTAGGTGCAAGCATGCTCTATCAAACGAAATCACAATTGCTTAACAAAAATCATTCAAACAATTTTCAATCAAGGCAAAATAATCATAAATAAGAATATACCACTTCTTGTTGGAAAAATAGCTTCCTCTATCGCCTCAGCAATGGGGTTTAGCTCCTCATATTAATCATGATCTCAAAATATGTGTTTATGGCTCAAAAGATGATTAAAAGGATGAAAAGTAATAACATAGCCGATTTGTAACAGTGTATTGGCGTTATAAAGAAACTGTTA
The DNA here is from genome assembly GCA_023531295.1 of Papaver armeniacum. Taxonomy (NCBI): domain Eukaryota; kingdom Viridiplantae; phylum Streptophyta; class Magnoliopsida; order Ranunculales; family Papaveraceae; genus Papaver; species Papaver armeniacum. The sequence continues at coordinate 71,153 of JAJJWW010014429.1, forward strand.
CAATGGAACTGTTACTGAAACTGTTGTAAACACTGTTGGATTGTTGTTGATTTTAAGACCCCTTAAACGACTGTCCTCGGTGGCCTTTTGTTCTTCGTGTTCTTCCTTCTACACCAGCAGAACTCGACTTCCTGCCACTCCTCCTGTTGATCTCTGTGGTGTTCTAAAGTTCTCTGAAATTGCTCCAAACCCTTCGTCACCCTTCCTTGTGCTCTCCACAGCCTATATATAGCCAACAGGTCAGCTTAATCCCGTAAACATCTTGTTTATCCTTGCACAGAAAGTCACGGACTTTCCTTCTTTTTCTCTTCTTCCTGCCGACTTAATTACGCGTTTTTGAGCTTTCCAAATACTCTAAAACTCTTCCTTGTATAGATGAGAATCTTTGGGAAACTTATCTACGATTTAGTCTCCCTGAAATTCCAAAAATAAATTCTACAGGACCCGTAACCTTCATTACCTCTGTTTCGGCCCAACTCGATTATGCAGCCAATTCTAGTCGAACAAAACATCCATTCCAGCATTGTATTGACAAAACAGGCCTAGCCCATGAAAATCAGCGATTGAATCTCGTTAAAACTGGTCCAAATCATCAACCCTAAGTCTGCCATTAAAATACCATTTTTTTCCCGCCAAAACTCGTTTTTGAATTGTTGAAGATGACCTCCCCCTATCCAGAGTGGGGGTGCGAATAGCAGCTGCCTTGGGGTGTCCCGAGGGTGCCCCTTAGTAATTTGGGTACCCCTTATCCATAGTGAGAGTCCGAATAGTAGGTGTCCTCCGGGTGCAACTTTTCGAGCCGATTTTTCCAAAAATGTTTATTGGCCAAAAATACCTAATAAGTACAAAAATGAGCACTATCAGTATAAAGAATCGAGACAAATTAGACACAAAAATGTGTCTATCAAATACCCCCAGACCTATTATTTGCTAGTCCTCGAGCAAAAACAAAATAAAATCCTAACTCACTGTCGCAGGCATCGTCGATTGCATTTAGCGTATGCAACAAGCCTTTAAACCCCTAGGTGGCCCTAGTGGTCGAGTTATAGTCTCGGGAGGGTTTACCAGAGATATACCCACAAAACCTTTACTCCAGACCTTAACTATCTACGCAGAACTTTGGAAGGCACTAAAGAATCTCCTTGGTTGGCATACTTATTGATTACAGGAGGAAGTACCCTGATGCGAAATTCCAATTGATGTACACGAGTTTGCACTCAAGCATACTAAAATTCATATATAAGTGACAGAGCTCTACTCATATAGTTTCTGGACATCATAACCGGAGTCAACCAATCACATGGATAGATTAAGAGATGGATATAGAAAAACATAGATGGTTTTGATGTTGACTAAGGTGAACAATGTTTCTCATATCTGTCTGAAGGCCACTGCCAAAACGAACCTATACTAATGGACTGAGATACTAGTATGACTAATATCAACACACTGGCATATACAAGGGAACCAGTGGTCGATAATCCTAACTCTAGGTCAACACAACGGCATATACAAGGGTTCCAAAGTGGTCGACTTTATTGAATTTATTCCGGTTGGTCTGATGGTCTGGTCTCTTTTTTTTTTTTTTTTTGTATCTCAATCACTCTATTTCACCCTAGAAGTGGTAACAACTTGAATCGTGAGCCCCACCTAATCACTTAGAGAAACATATTTTAAAGAAAACAAAATAAAAATAGAAGTGAAAAGGATTCAACGAGATATGGCGAAACTACCATGTTTTTTCTTTAATTCTAACACCTGAGCTCTGTGCTTTTATGAATAGACTCTTTAGATGTTTACATCTAATCAGATTGGTTCCTCAACTCCTACAACCAAAATGCTTCCATCCACTTAGATTGGTTAGTGCCATCCTTAATAAGCATAAATTTCTAGGCTCTGAAGTTTATCAATGCAACTAAAATGTATCTCCCATACCCCCAAACTTAAATCTAACATTGTCCTCAATGTTCTAAAGATAAAATTAAAAGCATCAACAAGGAGAAACTGTTACCATTTAAAGCAAAAGAGTTAAGGAAAGATATTACCGTGTCGCATGAATATTGGGTTACCTCCCAAGAAGTGCTAAGTTTAACGTCTTCAGCCAGACATTACGTACCCATAAAATGGCTAATTACCCTTTCAAATCGTATATCAATAGTCGAAACAACTGGGGATCATCAAAATCAATTAAGACTTCCACAATTATGAGACAATCGCACCAAATCGAAAAATGAACAGACAGAGCACATCCTCATCCAAAGTTTCGCAAGACAATCGGGTTTTTCCGTGGTGCCCACTTGGGCTTCATATGAGTGTCTTGATAAAAGATTTACCCAAATAACGAGTCTCAAATAGCTGGATTTCCTCCCGGATAGTAGGGAGGATAGGGTTGTGGAGTCGGAAGAGATTCTGGGTAATACCTCAGACACACTAGGCTCGAGTCCCAAGTTAGGGACTTCAAATAGGGATACTTGACGATTACTACCCCCAAACTTAGAATTTTCGGTGTCTCTAGATAGACTAGTCACAATATTCCTAATTTCTAGACCATTAGGTTCCTGAAAAAGGTCAATTGCTTTCTCTAATTTATAATCGGTGGTTCATCCTCTAAATGCATCTCGAGGCACACAAACCGTAGGACTTATATGTTTCATATCCTCTATGGTCAACCCTAAAGTTTTCTTATTGTCTTGAAGTACTAAGCATCTTGGCCTACTCTCATGATCACTATCCAAATCGGAAGCTATAGGCAAAATCTCAGATGGGCCTAAAAATGCATAATTAGGGTCCAACTTAGGAGGATCTCTAGGCTCTTCGAAACAAGGGCTTAAGGTAGATTCGGTAGATAGTAATGGTTCGAACCTAGTTTTCCATTTATCGGTATCTAACATAGGAATAGAATCCAACAGAGCATTTACTTGTTCAATGTTGCTATCATCGTCGAAATCCATGCTAAAATGGGCTAGACAACTCTCTAATGGATCTTCCGATATGATGTTTGGTAATGACTCTTGAACTAAGGTTCCTATCATGTTCACCTCTTCAATGCACGTGTCATCTAGCTCATAATGCAGCTTATTGACATTAAAAATATTCAACACAATAGTCATGTTACCAAAAGATAGATTCATAATACCATTTTGACAGTTTATGATCGCATTAGACGTAGCTAAAAATGGGCGACCTAAAATCACAGTTATCTGGTTCTCTGGGTCAGGGACAGGTTGGGTATCTAAGACCATGAAATCCACAGGATAAATAAACTTGTCGACCTCAATAAGAACATCTTCTATCACACCACGAGGAATTTTAACAGACCTATCACCTAACTCAGGTGTTATCTTGGTAGGTTTCAATTCACCAAGTCATAGCTGTAAGTACACATGGTACGGCAGTAAGTTCACACTAGCTCCTAAGTCAAGTAAAGCTTTATCTACCCGATGTTTTCCTATCGTGCAAGCAATGGTAGGGGTCTTTATATTTAGGAGTTGTGTTGTTCTGAATGATCGAACTTACATGACTAGCTATAAAGGCTTTTTAGGGACAATAAGCTTGCGCTTTCGTGTACACATATCCTTAAGGAATTTGGCATAAGCCGGAAGTTGCCTAATTGCTTCTAGTAACGGAAGGTTTATGGTAACTTTCTTAAAAACCTCCATTATGTCATTAAAGTTGGATTCATTCTTTGTTGGTACTAATAGCTGGGGAAATGGGGCTCTAGGCATAAAATAGGGCCTCTCAGGAACCGAATCGGCATCATCAGAGATTTTATCAGTCCCCAGCTATTGATGGTCCCGAGGGGTGAACTACAAGTATGCTCACTATCGGGCATGGTTACTCGATTGTCTACTACTCGCCACTCCTAAGGGTTCTAATCGAATTCAACCGATGTGATGGTTTTTCGCCTACTTCATGAACTCCTCTAGGGTTTGTTTGTGTTTGACTAGGGAACCTACCTTTTTCTCTCAAGGACTCATTTATCGACTAACTGCGTTTTTAACTCCGCAATAGCTTGACTATTTTCTTGCCCTATCCTCGTTACTAGCTTCTACGCTTTGTGAAAGTGATTGGTGCATCTTTTCGATGTTTCGAATAAATGAGGCAAGAGTTTCTTCTAGACTTAAAATTTTCTTATCGGACTGATTTTGAAACCGAGCTACTCTCGAAGGATTCTTAGTATAGCCAAAACGGGGGAGCATTCGAATTACTAAATCGACCTTGGTTCTGGTCCTTAGACCATGAGAGGTTCGGATGGTTTCTCCAACCAGGATTATAGGTCTCTGAATATGGGTCAAACTTTTGACGGTTATCAAATCTAGTGTTATTATTATAAAGAGCATTGGCTTGCTCTTCAATAGTCTGGCCTTCCCAAAAAGGCTCCACTCTACCACTAGTGTGACCCAATTCTAAAGCTTCTAACCTTTTAGCTATTCTTTGCAATTTTGGCATCCGATTCAAAGCCTCCCTTCTAGCCTATTAACGTTTCCTCTTCCTAAAAGAATTGTTTTCTTGGGTTCCCTACTATTTTCCCATTCTTTGGGTCTTTTCGGCGATTTCATGCAAATATGTCATCGCCTCATCAACAGTTTGGTTTTCAAACCCACCTGTACACATAGATTCTACTGTGGTCGTAGTGGAATAATTTAAACCCTCATAAAGGATCTGAACTAACCTAACCTTTTCTAGACCATGATGAGGACATTGGGCTAATAAATCATTGAACCTTTCCAAATACCTATACAAAGATTCTCCCTCCTGTTGAGAAAACGTGCATATTTGTGTCCTAATAGACGATGTTTTGTGCCTAAGGAAAAACTTGTTCAAAAAGGCAGATGTAAGTTGTTCATATGTTTCAATTGAACCAGAAGCCAAACTATATAGCCACGATTTGGCTTTATCTTTTAAGGAAAAAGGGAATAACCTGAGTTTCAAAGCATCATCATCAAGGTTTCTAATTTTTAGGGTACTACAAATTTCCTCAAAGTCCCTAACATGAAAATAGGGGTTTTCATTTTCTTTCCCTAAGAAGATTGGGAGCATTTGTAAGGTCCTGTGTTTAAGTTCATAAGTTGCTTCCGTTTACCTAACTTTGATACACGAGGGACGAGTAGCCCTAGTTGGGTTTAACAAGGCTTTCAAAGTTGCCATTTCTGGCACTATCGGAATATTAGGGATTGTCTCCCCAAACGGACGTTCAAAAACGGACTCTTCAAAAATCGGACTTTCTAAATTGAGGTAATCGAGACGCTTAGAACTACTAGGTTTCTCTTTAACAAATCTACCTAGGGCGTCTCTTTTACGTTCAGGCATACAAAAGAATTAGGAAGGGGATTCTATGCAATCACAGATCAAGGTCGACTCAACCAAATCAAACCTATTGATTTCTAGCAAACAAAAAGCATGATGGCTCCACTTAGATTATTTCTAGACCAGCTTCTAATCCTTCAAAAGGGAATTCGTTACAATTTAAGCAAACCCCTCTGGAATCAATCCGAGTCAAAGTAAGTTGAATAGAGGCGAGGGAAGCTCGGTGGAGATTTGATACCCAAGGCCTCACCGGAATTACAATGCGGCGCAGTCACGCATTCAACTCACAAAAACCTTCATGAACTTCGAAGTGTGCTTAAAAGAGTAACCAATATTTTTCGAATGACTTTCCTATTAAGCTCGTTACCCTATCGGTCTTGTTCTAGTCAAAATTTTAAGGCTTAGGTTCGCGTAGGTTACGTGTTCCTAAGGCGGGCAAGAAGAGAACAGTGATGAAATCCGAACCCTTATCTTGTATGGCCAGGCCTTGCCCTTTACTAGAAAATTAAAGCAGGTAGTATTCAAGTCCTCAAAGATATATGCAAACGAAGGAGTCCAAGAACTCGCCGACAGGAGATTCGCGAGTGTTTAGAGTCTTACCTCCGTTCCAGGACGGGGATGAATCGGTTGTAGTCGACTCGGGCCACTGACTCCTATGTCAGTGTACGAACCCAAGGTGCAGAGACAATATCGTAATTGTCCTCCTTCTCTGCAAACAATTTATATTTAAAAGTACCCTTCCGTAGGGTAAAAAAAAAAAAAAAATAATGTCCAAAGTCCAAAGTCCAAAAAAAGAAAAGAAAAAATTACAAAAATAATAAACCCTAATACAATTTATTTTTTTTCTAAAAATAAACAAACCCTAAAAACAAAATAACTAAAATAAAATCGTCTTCTTTTCCATTCTTTTTGCTTTAATCTTTCGCTCCAAGTCTTTACGAAATCACCAAACTCCTTGGCTCAATTTTCTTTATGATCCAGAACCTGTAGACAAAAGATAAATACCCAAAAACGTAAAAAAGAACAAAAATAATAAATAAATAAATAAAAAGAAAAACAAATCTAAAACCCTAAAAACAAGTCCGCGTCGGCGGCGCCAAAAATTGATGTGATTTTTATGTTGTTGTAGAAAGTGGTAAGAAAGATGTCGTTCTCTCGAACTTGTGAAGGACTTTTTTAGACTTAAATTCAAAACAAAAATAGAAAACTCACTGAAAATTATAGCAAACTTTGACAAAGATGTTATCAGTATTAAAAGAACACTGAGGCTAAGATTCCACTATTTTCCAATTTCAAAGTGATTTAATCCAATATTTATATTCATGCAATTTTCTCGTTCAATTTGATTCTAAACTATTGCAACAAGTAGATTCTCAAAATAACATGCTCTATCAAAAGAAATCACAATTGCTTAACAAAAATCATTCAAACAATTTTCAATCAAGGCAAAATAATCATAAAATAATTGCAATAAATAGATAAATAAGAATATACCACTTCTTGTTGGAAAAATAGCTTCCTCTATCGCCTCAAAGAATGGGGTTTAGCTCCTCATATTAATCATGATCTCAAAATATGTGTTTATGGCTCAAAAGATGATTAAAAGGATGAAAAGTAATAACACAGCCGATTTGTAACAGTGTATTGGCGTTATAAAGAAACTGTTACAATGGAACTGTTACTGAAACTGTTGTAAACACTATTGGTTGTCGTTGATTTTAAGACCCCTTAAACGACTGTCCTCGATGGCCTTTTGTTCTTCGTGTTCTTCCTTCTACACCAGCAGAACTCGACTTCCTGCCACTCCTCCTGTTGATCTCTGTGGTGTTCTAAAGTTCTCTGAAATTGCTCCAAACCCTTCGTCACCCTTCCTTGTGCTCTCCACAACCTATATATAGCCAACAGTCGCCTTAATCCCGTAAACATCTTGTTTATCCTTGCACGAGTAAAGTCACGGACTTTCCTTCTTTTCTCTTCTTCCTGCCGACTTAATTACGCGTTTTTGAGCTTTCCAAATACTCTAAAACTCTTCCTTGTATAGATGAGAATCTTTGGGAAACTTATCTACGATTTAGTCTCCCTGAAATTCCAAAAATAAATTCCACAGGCCCGTAACCTTCATTACCTCTGTTTCGGCCCAACTCGATTATGCAGCCAATTCTAGTCGAACAAAACATCCATTCCAAAGCATTGTATTGACAAAACAGGCCTAGCCCATGAAAAAAGCGATTGAATCTCGTTAAAACCGGTCCAAATCATCAACCCTAAGTCCGCCATTAAAACACCATTTTTTTCCCGCCAAAACTCGTTTTGAATTGTTGAAGATGACCTCCCCCTATCCAGAGTGGGGGTGCGAATAGCAGCTGCCTTGGGGTGTCCCGAGGGTGCCCCTTAGTAATTTGGGTACCCCTTATCCATAGTGAGAGTCCGAATAGTATGTGTCCTCCGGGTGCAACTTTTCGAGCCGATTTTTCCAAAAATGTTTATTGGCCAAAAATACCTACACACACATAAAACACCATAATAAGTACAAAAATGAGCACTATCAATGTAAAGAATCGAGACAAATTAGACACAAAAATGTGTCTATCACCTCTCCGCTTTATTTATTCAAAGCAAATCAATAAATATACAAAATTCACCTAGAATGGTGCATGTGGCAACAATCCCAAATATTATGTGAATTTTTAGCATTATTAATTAATGCATGATTGGCCTAGTATTTCCAGTATTGTTCTCAGCAGAACTCTCATTATTGGCGTGGCATGACGACTGAGTGTTACTCTCAGCAGAGTAACACGAATCTCCAAGTGTCAATAGTGAGGTATGCACGAAATACCCGTACAGGCTACACCATTCTATAACAAAGGGAATCTCATATCGGTGTGCTTATATTAGCCCGATTGAGCATATTTAATTTCCTAAGGGAAATCTGGACTGTCCGTATCAGTCTCAGAAACGATCACGGCCACACAAGTTGACCGCATGATTTAACAAGCCTAGCCAAACCCTGGCAAGAATAGGCGATTGTCGTGATGGCCACCGGCGGGCCCACTTATGCCCTAGCCGGTCGAACATCACAAGAACATCTCCTAGCATCATCAAACGCCAACCCTAAGTAGGATGGCCGTGCTGCTTTATAAAGGTTCGATCGAACATAGACTGATCAAATCAGTCTTAAAATCATCACGACCGTCCAACTTCGCCAGCCTAGTTGGACGGATTAGATCATCCCATGGATGATTAGGGAAACGCTAATACACACATTGGCGGGCCCACTTTTCCCTCACTTGATCGGTTTTCTCACGACAAGCCATGGAGTAGTAAAAACGTTTGCTCAAACCATGGAGGGCGTAATGCTTCTAAGGGTCGCGGAATTCCACTAGTGTCTTAAATTGATCACAACCATCCAACTTAGCCAGCCTATTTGGATGGCTTACATCGAACTTAGGACCATCAGGAAGGTGCACACACGTTCACCACTAGCCCAACGTGGGCCCCACACGATCGGCCTCCCCAAAGAGAAGCGCAGCTTGCCAAACCGTTTGGCCAAAGTCACATGCGCGTGACTGTTTAAAACCCTAATTAGGGTTTGCGGCGATGCAGATCTGTCGCAGTTTGATCTGTCCATCCATCTTCGCCAGCCTAAACGGAGGGTGTAGATATAGACTCAAGAGGTCCCAAGAATGTCGACATGATCACCGTGGGCCCACCTGTGCGTGTGACCAGTCGGCCAAGGTGGACCATGGACAGGCGCCTCAAAACGCGATGCTATTTTAAGACGCTTAATCCGCGACTTACTCCGTTAAGCCTTAAAACAGCGTTGCTTCATACATATTAATTGTATTCGATGCATTACATGCATAAAGTATACACGATATTTCATGAATATCGATTTCCTAAATAACTTAGTTATTTAACCTAATAGCATCACGTGTTATTTCATGCGGGTCCCACGACTCGACCCACTCACTCGAGACATCAAACATGTCACAAACTAGGGGATACTCACTGGGGTATTGGTCTGGCGGTTTACAGCGTGTAGCGTGCAACGCGCCATTACAACAACGTGTCAGGGAGAGTGGATGGTTAACAGTGATGAGGGAAGTGGGCAAAGGTGTGATCGTGTAACAATCAACACTCCTGCACGACCCCACTACTCCATCACTTCACCTCCTCCACTTCCTATGAGATGAGGGTTGCGCTCAATGACTTGTATAAATAGGCCTTTCACCTATTTCCAAAACAAGACAGACAAACACAGAAAAAACCAAGTGTTGTCACGTATCCAGAAAACACCCAGAACTGATAGCTTTTATTGTGCAAGCCAGTTCAACATTCTGATACAAGTCATAAACAGCCAACACCTTCATAATCTCAACACCTTCTTCGCTTCCCTCCCTAAGATCAACCCCATCTCCTTCACTTTGTGACCGAAGCAAGTGCGGGAACGGCCATTTCTTGGTTTAGGACAGAATTGTAAAGATTGATCTCTCGAATCAAAAGCACTCCGTGCAAAGTGCATTTGTTTAGGGTTTAGATTCATTTCTCATCCACACACACCCAAATTTACCAAAAACCGCAGAAACAGTTTGCACCCATAAACAACTAGGTACTAGGATCGGTTCCTCACATATATATGGTATCTAACTTATATGTGTTGAACATGTCCATAGGATCGGTTCCCCTTTCTGCTATAAACCTTGTTGCACCCCATACAAGGATCGGTTCCCTTTGATGTACTGCACCCCTTACTAGGATCGGTTCCCTTTTGTTAGAGCATGGCTCGGTTGAACCCACCAAGCGTTGGTATGTCAAGTTTGGTTGTCATATTTTAGTGAATCAAAACTCATGTTAAGAGTCGCTTGATTATGTACTAGAGTTAAAATTCGTATAGGTTTTTTTTTTTTATACGAAAAAGAGAGTAACGGCAATTAGCAAGAAAGCCTACCCTCGGTTACATCCGTTGTGATACCTGTGCTAACTCTAGCAACAGGATCAGTTCTCAAAATAGAATTAGTGTTTTTACATAAATTCAGATCAAACTGATTTTGAGGAATTTGTAAAACATGCATGATAGTAGATAAATTTTCTCCTCTCCATATAGAGTCAGTGAAGAAAGGAGACTGTCTGGCCAGATTGGCTAAGTTAATAGCTGCATAGTTTTGTTGAGTAGTGATTCTAGTGAGCTTCCCTAGAACAAAAGTAATTGGTTGGCTTTTGGTATTGCTGCCTGGTTGATGAGTATTTTGACCTGTGAATCTTTGCTGAACTTCCCATTTGTAATTTGCTTTGATGGTTTGTAGAGTGTCTTCGGACTCAGCAGCAAAAGTGATGTTGGCTTGCTGCATTGTTTTTCCCCATGAGAGTGCTAGTTCAGCTCCTCTGCTTGATCGTTCGCTCCGCCGATTCCAGGTTGTAAAGTCCTTGTAGTTTCTGGTTCCCATACATTTACCTGAGAAGGTCATAGCAACAAGAGAATAGTTAGTAAAAGAATGTGTTTCACTATTAGCCTGGTAGTGATCAGCAGGATCAATATGCATGCTAATAGTGATTCCAAATTTATCAGATAAAAGTTTGTGTTGATTATGATTCTCTTGAGAGTAATTGGTATTGGTGAACTGGTAGTAGAGATTATTCATGATATGCTCAGGTTTATGGTGAATCCTGGAATGGTTGCATAAATGTTGTGTAATCTCCTGAGCAGTGGCATTGGCTGATGGGGTAATCTTTCTGAAGACCCAATCACATCTTGCTTTCCAGATGAACCAGCATATCGTTGCATATGTGTCATTCCAGCTAGTATTATTGTTGTCTGCCCGAACTGTGTTTAGCCACCATGAAAGGAGTGGAAGGTGGTGAATAGATTATGGTGTTCTCCAAATAGCCTTTTCCAAACTTGAGAGCAGCGGGCAGGGATATTAAGACATGTGTTATATCTTCTTCTCCATTCTTGCAAAAGGAGCATATTGGATCAATGTAATTAGGGATGCTAGCTGTTTTGGCATTAGTGGGCGAATAACATCGTGAGCACATTTCCGGATGAATAGTTGGATTGCTTGGATTGGTATCAAGACTCCAGGATTTTACTCCAGGGGCTATTTGAATATCCATAGCATATTTCTCTTGTATCTGCTTATCATATAAGGACTTGACAGAAAATTTTTTTGTTGGTGGTGAGAGACCATTCGACTTGATCCTGCTCAATATGGTTATGAGGGGTTTGAAGGATGAGGGCTTGAGTTTCAGGTGTGAACCATTGGTTTAGGATAGAAGTGTCCCAAACTCCATTGGTGTTGAAAAGTTGGTTTACATTGTTGAGGTTGTTTGGGCAAAGGGCAGGTTTTATGAGTCTTCCAGAGAAATTGTGAATCCATCTGTCATTCCAAATGTGAATTTTCAAGCCATTGCCCACCTTCCAAAATGTCTACTGTTGAAGCATTGCTATTCCTTCCAGTATTCCCTTCCATATCCAAGAGTCAGTGCTTTTTGGTTTGGTTTCTAATCTTAAGACTTCAGTGTTGGGATAATGGGAGGCCTTCATGGTGCTGCTCCATAAAGAATCTGGTTCAGAGACTAGTCTCCAAGCAATCTTAGTAAGCATGGCCATATTGAAAATTTCCATATTCTTGAAACCCAAACCTCCCAGCTCTTTGGGTTTGTTAACAGCATCCCAAGCAAAATAATAAACTCCTTTCGATTTATCCTGATCTTTATTCCAGAAGAAGTCCCTTTGGATTGCATTGATCTCCTTGCAAGTAGCCTTTGGGATTTTGAAGCAGTTCATCTGATATATGCTAGTTGTGGAGGTTACTGACTGTATCATTGTCATCTTCCCAGCAGTTGAGAGATTTGTTTTCCATCCAGCCAATCTAAATTTAAGTTTGTCCACACATGGTTTGAAAGCTTGGATTTTACTCCTGGTAGTGAAGAGCGGAGATCCAAGATATCTGTCAGATGTGTTAATCCGTTGAACCTTCATAGTATTACTTATATTGTCAGCAATATCTGGGGCTGTGTTTTTGCTGAAGAAGATGCCAGATTTTGAGAAGTTTATTAGTTGGCCTGAGGACTTTCCAAACTCTTTAAAGACATGTATGAGATTATTGCATTCCTGTAGATTTGCTTTGCAGAATATCATGCAGTCATCCGCAAAGAGAAGATGGTTAATAGCTGGAGCATCCTTACAAATTTTGACTCCATTGAGTTGTTGTTGGGACTCAGCGTGAGTCAGATATCTGGAGAGAGCTTCCATGCAGAAGAGAAATAAATATGGGGATAAAGGGTCTCCTTGCCGTAGGCCTCTAGAGGGTTTGAAGAATTTTCCCGGTGATCCATTGACTAGAACTGACCATGCTAGTGGTGGAGATGCATTGATGGATTAGATTACACCAATGAGAACCGAATCCCATTTGGGATAAAACTCTTAGTAAAAATTCCCGCCTAACTCTGTCAAAGGCTTTTGCCATATCTATCTTTATGCCCATTATTCCATTGTTTCCTTTCTTCCCCTTCTGGTATTCATATGGTGAATGATTTCATGGGCTATAGCTATATTATCAGAGATTTGTCTTCCAGGGATAAAGGCTGATTGAAATGGGGATATTAGCTTGGGTAGAAGGGGTTTTAGTCTCTGGGCAATAAGTTTAGAAATGATTTTGTAGGTTGTATTGCAGAGGGAGATGGGTCTGAATTGAGCTGGTGTGGTAGGTTTTTCAGTCTTGGGAATGAGGGATATGAAAGTTGAGTTCATCTCCTTGAGAAGATGTCCAGTTGTGAAGAAGCTCTGGACCATGTGAATAATATCTTCCCCAACAATGTTCCAGTTGGCTTGAAAGAAGTTTGGGGGGAATCCATTGGGGCCTGGGGCTTTATCTCCATCCATACTGAAGAGAACGTTCTTGATTTCCAACGGTTCAGGGGTTCTGATAAGAGTATGATTTTCCTGGGCAGTAATGGTGGTGGGAATGAGTTGAAGGATGAACGGATTAATGTGAATGGGTTCAGAAAGAGCCATATCCGAAAAGTGATGGTGAAAATGTTGGTAATTTCTGCATTGTCTTGTATCCAAGAGCCATCCCCTTTTGTATGGAATCTATCTTATTTCTTCTCGTATCTTTTCTTAGCAAAGCAATGTGGAAGTATCCCGTATTTCTATCTCCCGGTCCGATGTGTTGATCTCGCTTTTAGTCTTCCAAAGGCTTCTTGAACATGTTGCCAATGTTCTACCCTCTGTCTTGCTGCTTTGAGCTCAAGTACCTCTATTTGGTTTAAACTGTTTTTTAGTTAACCAAATCCAGATGATTTATGCTTTTTCTAGATTAGTCTTAATGTTGCCATAAACATCTTTGTTCCATTTCTTCACTCGACTTTTATGTCCCTTAACTTCCTTGCTATTTTTATGGCTAAGGAGCCTTTATGAGTTGTTTTCCAATGAGTCAGCTATAATGGTTTTACAATCTTCATGATTGAGCCATGGACAAAAAAAATCAAGGGGATTTGGCCATGTCTCCAATTGGGATTGGTATTGAGGATGATTGGGTTGTGATCAGAGCCCATGGCTGTAAGGTTTGAGATGGTGGTATTGGGTTGATTGTCTAGCCAAGCTTCATTTGCTAGACCTCTGTCCAATCTTTGTTCTGTGAGTTGATGACCAGTTCTTTTGTTTGTCCAGGTAAAGGGACATTCAGTGTAGCTCAGGTCAGAGAGATTTGCTTCTTCAATCTTGCTCAGGAAAATATCAGCTTCAGTTTGATTGATTGGATGTTGACTAAATTTCTCATGTTCATGCAGAACAAAGTTACAATCCCCCATGATCAACCAAGGTAAAGTGTTAGCAGCATGAGTATTTTCAATCATTTTCCAGGAATGCAGTTTATCATTAGTAGTAAAAGGACTGCCATAATAACCAGTAAAAAGCCAAGGATCTCCATGTTGAGGTTTAATGATTGCATTAATGTGATAATCAGAGAAGTCTTCTATAGTGACATCTAGGTTGGTCTTCCAAGCCAAAACAAGTCCCCCAGCAGTCTTGGCTTTGCCTTTTGGTTCAACAAACCAAAAGTTAGTGACTCCTATGTTTCCAAGGATTTTCTTTAGATTTCTAGATTGTTGTTTGGTCTCAGAGAGAAAGAGGATCTCAGGATTATGTTTATTTAGCATGCTGTTTAGATACCTAGTAGTGTCAGCTTGTCCTAATCCTTGACAGTTCCAAGCTATAATTGAGTAGAATTGCCAGAAATATGATATAATAGGGTAAGTGAAAATAATGATTGTGTATCCTAAATTTAAGGATGTTAACCTAGCTTTGTGGTTCTCTAAAGTTTTGTATTCAATCCTCATACTTATGGTGACATGAATATGGAATTTAACATCAAGCTTTAAATATATTACCTGGTTGATTTCGTTTGTGTTTGCTCCCGATGCGTGTCGTAGGTGCAATCAAATTAATTCAATATTTCCACTCAATTAAAAATAATATAATGGAAGTCAAGTTCGTTCCCACGAGGAGCACGAGATTCTAGTTGTAAAAGTTGTCACGAAAGGGGGGTGTAAAAAGCAAAATAAAAAAATAAACAAAACAATTAAAAGATAAAGTTGAAAGCAATAAGAGAGAGAAGACCAAGGAATCCTTCTTCGTTACGAAACAATGAATCAAGTTATGTTCTCTTCTACTTGTTATTAGTCACAAATTATCACCAACCGTAGGTAAAGCAGCTAGCTCAGTGCTAAACCCCTAAATCCCTTGTATCACCGGACACGGAAGTTCTCGACTACCGGATTCTAATCACCAAGCCACCTAGAATTAGCTCAACCTAGATGTAACTTGGCTCATGCATTAAGTTTTGTGAATTTCTTAGGTTGATATTAGTAGTTAGACTCTTAGCTCAAGGTCCACTTGCTAACGTTGTTTCTACACACAATTGCTCCACGGAATCCCTCCGCAAGGTCTCGTGTTTGCTACTTATGTAAAGAGTCAAAGAACGATTACTTATCCCCTAACTTTCACTAGCTTTAGATCGAATTAACAAATCAATTTAGTTGGCCACCCAAACAATCTATCAATCAATCATGAATGTCTTTAAGATCACTCCTATTAGTAAAAACAAGCGATAATTATGTGAAAAACTTCAAGATAGAATTTGAAAACAAAAACTCAAATCATGTTAAGAACTAGGAATTCATCCTCAATCAATAAAATTAACTACTCATGTTAAAGAGTTCACACAAAGAATAAGAAAAGAAAAGAATTGTGTGTGTAGAGAGATGTGTAAAAGATATGTAGAGAGGTATATAGAAGTTGTAGAAAACTTCTCTATTTATAGGCTTCAATATTCTCCAATTCTTCTAAGGATTAGAATCCTTTTCCTTTTGCAATTCAATTTCCAAATCCAAGCTTTTCTCAACTCTTCACCTTCTCTTCCCAAATTTGAGTCCAATTCTCCATCCAATTCCTAGCCCAAGTCTTCATACCCATGAGAGAGGTCCATAGAAAATTTGGAATTTTGCTCGCCGGAAAACCGGGATTATGGGCGGAATTTGGCCGGAAACATCGCCGCCGCCACCTGAAAATTTCTCCGTCGAGAGAATATTCGACGGAATATTCCGTCCGGTCCTCCGTTAGGACTAACGGTCAAACTAGTCAACCGTCACCAACCGTTAGTCAACAAATCAAGGTAGAAAAGAGTCGCCCAATGAGTCACCGGGTCCGACTTGGCCTTAGTCGGCCGAGTCATCGAAGTCAACTCGAGTCAACTAAGTCGGGTTGACCCGAGTCACCTGAGCCGTAGTCGTTGCAGTAGCTTTGCACTTGCCTTTGTTCACATACCAAGATGGTGCTCTGTCTGCACCTTCTCGTCACGGCCTAGATGGCCCCGCATAATGACACAACCCATCGCCATCTCCATTTCCCGTACTCCCATACACAAAGCATTCTAATTGCCAATTTGAACTCCACCTACACTTGCCTTGAGCTTGCGCATCCTCGTAGCTTTCAACCATTCTCAAGACAATCTCCATTCTCGTTTATACCAAAGACCACCACAACCCATTCTCCACCAAAGACAACTATCGCTCAGTTCATTCCTAGCCCTTAGCTTCACCCTTCAGAAAGATCATTTCACAAAATTGTAGTCTCACATACACAACCAACAACAAGCCCATTTAAAATCTTGCCTGTAATTGCACCTGCGAATGCATCACCAGCACTATCTGTAGCTTCATTCATCCCATCAGCTTATAACTTCAATTGAACACTTGCAGACCCGCCATCCTTTGCATCTGTCAGTTCATATCACCCATTCTTGGCTCAATGCCTTCACTGTCTCTCTCAGAGATTCTATCTTGCATCCGCATCTTTACCAAAGAACTCCAAAGCCACAAAGAACACTAATTAGCCATAGAAGCAACACCGATTCCCCTGCAACTCTTGGCAACACAAACTCAGATCCTTTGCGACTTCATAATTCCGTAATCCTAAACATTCATCTATCTGCTCATTTGGTAGCTTCAATCAATGGCTGTAGCTACCCATAGCTCAGCTGTAGACTTGAATCATTTCCCTTCTTTATTTGCCTGCAATCCTAGACATATATCTTGTAATCTCAGTTCCCAACAAAACCCTACCTCCAGTTCAGACATTAAGCAATTTCAGAATTCTTCTCCTGTGTTGTTCTTAACTCAAAACTGATTCAAACCTCCATCGATCTGTACCACAGCTCAACCCATGAACAGATTCATCACCAACAGAGTTGTCTTCTCATCTTCGATTCAATCTCTCACTCCATTTGGAATTCTGCTCAACACCCATTAGTAACAACTACTTAATCCCTCCTTCCAAATTGATCTCGATTCACAAAATCAAACCCTACTTTCTTCTCAACAGATCGAACCCTATCTTGCTCTCCATCTCTTCCCATCATCTCTGTAGTTTCTCGATTCTCGACTGCATCTTCTAGCTTTCAACTCAAGATGGCCATCATCTTTATCTTCTCGAACAAACCCTTCATCTATTTCCAATTTCTTATCTGCTTCGCTCAACGACCATCAAATCATCATTTAACTCACAGTTTCTTCTCTCGATTTTCTCTTTCGATCTGTTTCAGACTTAATACGCAGCCCCTATCTCCTTCTCAATTTCAGAGAAGTAAATGAATGAGTGAACAACAATGTCCCTCGATTTAGAGCTGGGTTAAATGGGGCGGATTCGGGTACGGTTATGGATCCGGGTATGGAGCAGGGTATGTGGACTTGATATGTGGGCTTGGGTCAGAGTTTAGGGTGTGGGTGGATTTAAACACCCACCATAAGTACACCCCATTAGTGCAATTTTCACTCGCTTCTTTTGGATAAGGGACACCTCTTTGACCTCCCCTTAACCTTGGCTGGGCTCCATATAGTATTCCCTCCTTCGTGAAATGACAATTTTACCCTTTTGGCTCAAATTGGGTGATTTCTTCTTCTTCTCCTCCGTGCGACTCCAAAGTAGCTATAAAACTCAAAACAAGCGTAAAATACATAATTTACAAGAAAAATAGCAAAGAAAGCATAAACTACTAGATAGTAAATAGGTGTATTCTACACCTATCAAATTCCCCCACACTTAGACTTTGCTAGTCCTCGAGCAAATCAAACTAAAAACTCACAACTTCAAAGCGTTCAAGCGTCACAAGCATCCAAAGAGTTATGAGGACATAGAGTTTCTGCATGCTAGTAATAAGAAGTTAGAAATACTAAAGAACATATTCTCATTCTTAAATGTTGAGTGAGAAATAACCATCCCATAATGAGAGAACGCGTGTTTGAGAAACGATCAATAAGCATTTCGCCTCGACTTCGCCTCACCAAAAAGGATTTTATGATAATTGCACTCAAAAAGACGGCTTTTTTATGGTTCTCACATGTGTGCAGGTAGGAATGAAGAGAGAAATCCTGCAACACGTTGAATGGTGGGAAGGACAACTTCCGAAATTTTGAAAAACCCACATCTTTTAATATTTTGAAAAACCATTTTTCTGACGATCTCTAAGAAAGGAAATCAACCATTTATATTGAGGATGGGATTACTTACTCACCTTCACATCCGATCGCCAATTATGATAACACCACTCTCACGGCATCCAATAGAAACGTCTTCCGCTCCTTATCTTGATCTTCATGGTCTTCGTCTTGGTTTCAACTATGGATGATAAACCCTTGAATTTCATAAATTCTTAACAATTCTTAACTCTTTTTACCTTAAATATCCTTGTCGCTTGAAACTTCCTTATAAATTTTCCTTCCCCACGGCTTATTAAATTAAAACAAATATTTCTCTTGTTTTTCTTTTTTTTTTTTTTTTTTTTTTTTTTTTTTTTCACAAGAGAAATTAAATACAAAAATAAACCATGGCCGTGGGAGAAGTATTTTACCGCTTGAATCTTCACAACTTGTATCGTCTTGAAATCATAAACTTCAAAAATTTTCACCTTTTAATTTTCTTCGCTTTCATGAATAAGTCTTCATACTTGAATATAAAATTACCTCATTGTATTGTAAGTCCTCAACATATATGTAAAATCCGCTCATTTGTATGTTGCTTTACTTGAATATGAAATTTGCTCCTTTTCTCGTTTTGTTGCTTATAAACCTTAAACTTTTCCAACTTTCCTTGTAGATTTTGATGTCGCTCCTTGTTGATGATGAATGTGTTTCTATGGATCCGTTGTTGTCGCGAGAGAGAATGGTGCTAACTGCAAATCGAACTACAAGAAGGAAGCTTTCATCTATGGACGTCACCCGCATGATTGACAAAATTAGCACTCAAGAGATCAAAGAGTAGTGCTTCTATTGGTGGGAGGTTGGGTAGCTCACCATTCTACCCGGAATTAACGTACGGTGACACACACTCAAAAGAAGCTCTTTAGTAGATGGAAAATTTCTGGTCGGTGCCTCACATGATATGAATACGGGTAGTCTCCACTAATGATTGATCAAAGAACTCTAATAACGCAATTCTCCCCGCACCAAATTCGCATCACCGCATGATTAAATCCATTATTTAACACTCAAACAAGCAAGAAATCCGAATGTAATTCTCTAACATTTCCAAGTTCAATTATGTCGGTCAAAATCTCTATGTAAACATACCTAGAAGTATGCTAGTGACTCTAAAATCTCTAAAAGTTGGAATTTTTAAGTAAAACTTTTTTTTTCAAAATTTTTTTAATTTTTTTGTAATTTTTGTTTTAAAAACATGCTTAACCACTCCCCCACACTTAAACCTTACATTGTCCTCAATGTAATTGAATCCTCCTAGTAAAGTCAAGGTGGGAAATTTTAACATGATAAGAAACAAGAAAAAGAAATAACAAAAAGCAAAAGGATAAGAAATACAAAACCGATGGGTTGCCTCCCATTAAGCGCTTGTTTTAAAGTCGACGCCCGACTTGGCTCTTGCATGATTCATTCCCATATACTAACAATCTGAAAATTTGAGGATCCACCCATAATACCTGTTTTGCAAACAATAACTCCATACAAATATTAGCACAAGAAAACAATAGTGATGTTATCGCTCGATAGAAATTTCCCCACACTTATTCTCGTCCACACTGAAGTGTATAAAGAACATAGAATTCGGGAATGTCCATGTATTCCTCTTGGCAAACCTGCATGGTGTTAGAATCAAGTGTTTCCAATGGTGGATATTTAGAAACAAAATCATCCAAAAATACTTTCGAAGCACATACATTCAAACCAATAAGAGGTAAAGGAGAAGAATCAATAGGCAAAGGGTTAGACAAACCTTTCAAAAATTCTTGTATTATAGAATCCTCTTCATCCTTAAAAATTCAAGTGAACTACTTACCTCATGTATATCGTGGTCCTCTATCAAACCTTGCAACCATTCTTCGTCGTTTTCTACCTTAACCAAAGTCTCGGTATCATCATAATCATTAGCAAGTTCAATTGGGTCTTCCACAAAATCAATGAATGTGGTTTCATCCTCTAACATCATCTCTTCAACATTCTCATCATCGGAATCGGGCCATTCACTAAAGTGATTCTCATCGGTATAGATTGTAAGATCTTCTTGTGCGGGTGTTACTTCGTTTACAACAATAGGTAAGTCACACCCAATCTCCTCCTTTTGAATAGGTGAAGGATCGTTATTATGATCCGGAGTTGGAATAACTTCCTCATTGTTGCAACGTTCATACACTTCCGCGGACTCCCATCTTTCCCTAAGAAATTTTTTCCAAGCAATAAATGCATCTTCCTCAAGCTCGTCCTTTTGAATAGGTGATTGATCATTATTAAGATCAAGGCTTGAGTAAGCTACACTATCGTCATCAAAAGTATCCAAAGGTTGGTCCTTTTCAACACAATCATCTTCATTTTCGGATTCACCATAATAAGAATCTTCATCGGTTTCATAACCTTTATCCCGACGTCGTTTAAGTTCCATATGAATGGTCCTACTAATTTCTGCGACAAGCTCTTCCGAGTCTCCATCATCTTCCAATTTGTATAATTTGTGCAAGTTTCGACGTTCACACGCTTACCACCGTTAGACGGCATCTCCTCTTTTGGAAAAAGTGAAGGAAAAACACGATGAAGAGGAGTATATTCCAAATTCTCTCGTCTCGCACATTACTAGAAAACAAATTGTTAGATTCATAACTATCCTTCCATCCATGTGATTGTCCACTTACATACCCGTCATAAGGTTGTTGATATGTATGAGAATATCCATAAGGTTCAGTAGAAAATTTATCATAGCCAAAATATTGGTTTTGATTGTATCCTAAGGATGGTTGGAAGTTGTCATAATGTTGAGGTTGAAAACCGTATTGATTGTTGTAATATGCTTGCTCTCGTCCACCATACATGGCACCTGAAATAAGATTCAAAACCAAGTTAGATACGGAATAGAATCCAACAAAGCAAGAATAAAGCAAAAAGAAAAATAAAAACAACTAAAATCATCCATTTGCTCCCCGGCAACGGCGCCAAAATTTGATGCGTGTCGAGGTGCAATCAAATTAATTCAATATTTCCACTCAATTAAAAATAATATAATGGAAGTCAAGTTCGTTCCCACGAGGAGCACGAGATTCTAGTTGTAAAAGTTGTCACGAAAGGGGGGTGTAAAAAAGCAAAATAAAAATAAACAAAACAATTAAAAGATAAAGTTGAAAGCAATAAGAGAGAGAAGACCAAGGAATCCTTCTTCGTTACGAAACAATGAATCAAGTTATGTTCTCTTCTACTTGTTATTAGTCACAAATTATCACCAACCGTAGGTAAAGCAGCTAGCTCGGTGCTAAACCCCTAAATCCCTTGTATCACCGGACACGGAAGTTCTCGACTACCGGATTCTAATCACCAAGCCACCTAGAATTAGCTCAACCTAGATGTAACTTGGCTCATGCATTAAGTTTTGTGAATTCTTAGGTTGATATTAGTAGTTAGACTCTTAGCTCAAGGTCCACTTGCTAACGTTGTTTCTACACACAATTGCTCCACGGAATCCCTCCGCAAGGTCTCGTGTTTGCTACTTATGTAAAGAGTCAAAGAACGATTACTTATCCCCTAACTTTCACTAGCTTTAGATCGAATTAACAAATCAATTTAGTTGGCCACCCAAACAATCTATCAATCAATCATGAATGTCTTTAAGATCACTCCTATTAGTAAAAACAAGCGATAATTATGTGAAAAACTTCAAGATAGAATTTGAAAACAAAAACTCAAATCATGTTAAGAACTAGGAATTCATCTTCAATCAATAAAATTAACTACTCATGTTAAAGAGTTCACACAAAGAATAAGAAAAGAAAAGAATTGTGTGTGTAGAGAGATGTGTAAAAGATATGTAGAGAGGTATATAGAAGTTGTAGAAAACTTCTCTATTTATAGGCTTCAATATTCTCCAATTCTTCTAAGGATTAGAATCCTTTTCCTTTTGCAATTCAATTTCCAAATCCAAGCTTTTCTCAACTCTTCACCTTCTCTTCCCAAATTTGAGTCCAATTCTCCATCCAATTCCTAGCCCAAGTCTTCATACCCATGAGAGAGGTCCATAGAAAATTCTGGAATTTTGCTCGCCGGAAAACTGGGATTATGGCCGGAATTTGGCCGGAAACATCGCCGCCGCCACCCGAAAATTTCTCCGTCAGAGAGAATATTCGACGGAATATTCCGTCCGGTCCTCCGTTAGGACTAACGGTCAAACTAGTCAATCGTCACCAACTGTTAGTCAACAGTCAAGGTAGAAAAGAGTCACCAATGAGTCACCTGGTTCGACTTGGCCTTAGTCGGCTGAAGTCATCGAAGTCAACTCTGAGTCAACTAAGTCGATTGACCCGAGTCGCCCCAGCCGTAGTCATGTAGCCTTTGCACTTGCCTTGCAGTTCACGGCCCAAGATGGTCGTCTGCTGCACCTTCTCGTCACGGCCTAGATGGCCCCGCATAATGACACAACCTACCGCCATCTCCATTTCCCGTACTCCCATACACAAGATTCTAATTGCCAATTTGAACTCCACCTACACTTGCCTTCATTTGCGCATCCCCGTAGCTTTCAACCATTCTCAAGACAATCTCCATTCTCGCTATACCAAGACCACCACAGCCATTCTCCACCAAAGACAACTATCGCCTCGATTTCATTCCTAGCCCTTAGCTTCACCTTCTGCAGCATCATTTCACAGCTGTAGTCTCACATACACAACCAACAACAAGCCCATTTAAAATCTTGCCTGTAATTGCACCTGCGAATGCATCACCAGCACTATCTGTAGCTTCATTCATCCCATCAGCTTATAACTTCAATTGAACACGTGCAGACCCGCCATCCTTTGCATCTGTCAGTTCATATCACCCATTCTTGGCTCAATGCCTTCTTTGTCTCTCTCAAAGATTCTATCTTGCATCCCGCATCTTTACCAAAGAACTCCAGGCCACAAAGAACACTAATTAGCCATAGAAGCAACACCGATCCCCTGCAACTCTTGGAAACACAAACTCAGATCCTTTGCGACTTCATAATTCCGTAATCCTAAACATTCATCTATCTGCTCATTTGGTAGCTTCAATCAATGGCTGTAGCTACCCATAGCTCAGCTGTAGACTTGAATCATTTCCCTTCTTTATTTGCCTGCAATCCTAGACATATATCTTGTAATCTCAGTTCCCAACAAAACCCTACCTCCGGTTCGGACATTAAGCAATTTCAGAATTCTTCTCCTGTGTTGTTCTTAACTCAAAACTGATTCAAACCTCCATCGATCTGTACCACAGCTCAACCCATGAACAGATTCATCACCAACAGAGTTGTCTTCTCATCTTCGATTCAATCTCTCACTCCATTTGGAATTCTGCTCAACACCCATTAGTAACAACTACTTAATCCCTCCTTCCAAATTGATCTCGATTCACAAAATCAAACCCTACTTTCTTCTCAAAGATCGAACCCTATCTTGCTCTCCATCTCTTCCCATCATCTCGTAGTTTCTCGATTCTCGATCGCATCTTCTAGCTTGACAAAGATCTTCTAGCTTTCAACTCAAGATGGCCATCATCTTTATCTTCTCGAACAAACCCTTCATCTATTTCCAATTTCTTATCTCGCTTCGCTCAACGACCATCAAATCATCATTTAACTGCAGTTTCTTCTCTCGATTTTCTCTTTCGATCTGTTTCAGACTTAATACGCAGCCCCTATCTCCTTCTCAATTTCAGAGAAGTAAATGAATGAGTGAACAACAATGTCCCTCGATTTAGAGCTGGGTTAAATGGGGCGGATTCGGGTACGGTTATGGATCCGGGTATGGTTAGGGTATGGAGCAGGGTATGTGGACTTGATATGTGGGCTTGGGTCAGAGTTTAGGGTGTGGGTGGATTTAAACACCCACCATAAGTACACCCCATTAGTGCAATTTTCACTCCCTTCTTTTGGATAAGGGACACCTCTTTGACCTCCCCTTAACCTTGGCTGGGCTCCATATAGTATTCCCTCCTTCGTGAAATGACAATTTTACCCTTTTGGCTCAAATTGGGTGATTTCTTCTTCTTCTCCTCCGTGCGACTCCAAAGTAGCTATAAAACTCAAAACAAGCGTAAAATACATAATTTACAAGAAAAATAGCAAAGAAAGCATAAACTACTAGATAGTAAATACGGTGTATTCTACACCTATCAGCTCCCTCCAGATTACTAGTAGTGTTGTCTGTCATTTGCTCTTCATCCAGTGGAGAGTGTTAGGTATTGCTCCTCTTAGCAGATCGGGGGTGCTCATTCCATTTCATCTCCGGTATCCTGGCTGGCTAGATAGACTGAAAATTTTCCGTTTTGGATCAACCAGCTGGGGATGATGATCAGCATCGACGGCTTTTAGGTTCCTCTCACTTCTTCTCCTTTCCCATAAGAGTTTTTTCTGTTTGTTATGAACTTCCCTCATCTGAGATTGAATGTCAGCTAGTGAGGTATGGTTTTGTAGTTCAGTATCAGCAAATTGGTATTGGATCTTGTTATCAATTTTTGGGAAAATGACTGCGGGATCTAATGTTTCCTCTAGTTCCTGAGTGGTTGTCATTGGTTTGTAGCTCTTTCTAGCAGCATCTTTAATATTTTTCTTTCTACCTTGAGAAGTTTTGCTTCTGTGGTTTTCTAGAAGTTTCTTGTGTTTTTTCTGGCAGGCTATGGCTTCAGGATTGGTATTTGGGATGTTTCCTTCGATAGGTTTGTCTAACCCAGCTTGGAAAATCAGGTATTGGGGTGGACCATCCAATTCTTCACAATGGTTTCGAAGAAGAGTCTGCTGCTGCGCTTCTCTCATCTTAAAAGCAAAATCTTCTTCTCCTGATTTATCCGAGTAATGTAGGATGGTGTGTGGTTTTTTGGGGGTTGCGGAAGGAGTGAGACTTTTGTTGGACGGAGTGGGAGTGGTGGTATGAGAAGAGAGGGGGTTCCCAGAAATAGAATTATACTCATTAGTTGAAGTTGGCTGCGATTTTCTTTTTTTCTTCTTGCACATTGGACCAGGATGGTCAAGGATTCTCGCAAATTTTACGAATGCAATACCATTCAAAGCATAAGCTAATTCAAGCCGGTGAGAGGTATTTTCATCTTCATGAGCATCAATACCATATTTTAGAGCTTTCAGAACATCTATAGTAATTTGAACTTCCATTTTTCTCATCATCATCTCTTCCATATGCTTTCTTAGATCCTTGATAGATTCCTCATTTGGTCCAATCGGGTTTCTTATGTCAGAACGATGTGGGTTGGGATTCTTTTGACTAGAACCCGGATGCAGACTTTGTAGAAGTTTGCTTCATCAATGAAATCTGGTCCCGCTTGAGTACCTCTGTTAGGACAATGAGCTTATCGAAAATTCCTCTTGTACCCCCTTTCGAAAACCTTATAATCTTCACTGCTAGTTAACCTGATTTGATAGTAGTTTCTTTTTTTTCCATAGAGAAATTTCAGCATTTCTCTGTAATTCCCCGATTGTTGTTGATGAATCTTGATATTTCTCTTGTTTCATATGATACTTTGCTGCACAACCTCCCAATGTAGACCCATTGCCAATCTATCTTCTTCTTTGGTAGGATGTTGGCTTTATTGACAAACACTTTTGGGAATAAGTCTTCTGGTATGTTTAAAGATGAGTTCATTTGTTTTACAAGGTTTTCAATACTTTCAGAGGTTTTAGTTCCTGAGGAAGAGGCCATGAGATTGTAAAGACTGGGTTTGTTATGGGGTTGTTTGTAAAAAAGGCTGATATAGAGTGTGGTTTTGGATTTTGGTTGTGGTTGAAAGCTATTTGGATCAGCTTTAATTTGAATTTTGAAATGAAATTTGACATTTTGCAGATAGTACAATTTGTTTTTTTGTTGCAGTTGGTTATAATGAAGAAAGGTGAGCCCAGTAAAGTCTGTGTTATAAGATAGCGACCATGCATCAATCCAGAATTGACCGCTAAGAGAAACCCACCCATTGTTGTTGAGGTTGATGTTGCTTTGAACTACTAGCAATCTTAGGGAGCATAACCTGTAGGAATGTACTACACCAAAACCAATTCCGTGATGCAAGTAGTAAATGACAATGTAAAAAGTAAATTGGACAACCTTGATATCTAGTTTCTGATAGGCTTGAGCTTTGGTCAAATTTTTAACTTTACAGGTCGTGGGTGTAGTGGATGTGTACTCTAAAACGGGATAGTGACCTATGCTTTGTGTCAGGCTAATATTCCATTTTGTTTGTTTTATATTTGGGTGTTTGATTTTGTGTGTGAGATGTGTGGTGTTCATCTTATGATAGGTCAACCTAGTGGATTTCTCAAGGAGATGGTATAAGAGATGTAATTTAAGATTCTTATATTTTTGAATTGCGAGTAATAATAACAAAAGAGGAGAGGGTTATGCATCCTACCTGGATTGGACCAATTGTTTTACCATACCTGATACATGGGCCTGAGTAATTGCAAACTCCTTGCTTCAACCTGTTGAGCACCATTCGGTGATGGTGTAGGGTCGGTATCTCATGGGGCCTGTAAGCGGTTCCACCTCCAAGAAACGGGTAAACCTGGACCGAAAGACCAAAATCCAACTTGTTGCCAAGTGTCCGATGCCGCCCCGCATTACCGTAGTTTGGGCTTGCGTTCTATAGGTCTTTGCCTCGGGATGACTAGGTATGGAGTTCTCCGAGATATCCACAAACTGATTTCTAGGAGAGAAGTTGGACGGTTGTGATGTGTTAACCTTTGGTCTTCTCATTTCTAGAGCTTTAACGGAGAGGAGCATTCTGTCTTTCCTATTTAGCAACTCGTAGCTTCCCTTCCCAAATTCTGTTTTTACTGAACAATTTCCTAAGACTACGGCGATGTCGAAGCGAGATCAAGCTTACATGGAATATGTGAGTCAGGATGATCAGCCTGCGGTATCTACAAATCGAGGTGTCAGTGAAGAGCCCTGCTACAAGAAGCCCCGGTTTGAAGTGCATGCAAGCCAGGTAAAAGTTATTGGGTATTTTGTGATAGATTTTGGTTTCTGGGAGTTGATAGTAGAGATTGCGACTTGTTTTAGTAGGATTGTTAGTTACCAAGATGGCATTGATTTGAATTTCTCTAACAATATGAATTGCCAGGTGATGGAAATAAATCGTGGTGAAGAAGCTCTTTCTGGTATGCATGAAGAATCTGGTGAAGAGTATGTCAAGCCAGTAGTACCAACAAAGACATGACAAGCCAGCAATACCAACACTGCATGACCTCTCCAAGGCTAAAGTATTTAGTTCTCAACTGCCTCAACTGCAGGCTGCTAAAGAGGGTTGGGTGGTGTATGCCGTTCACCCTGACAAGGGGCAGTTTATTGTTAGGGAGGGTGTTGTTCTTGTAGGAGAGGAGCAGGTTGTGGGTGGGGGTGCTAATCAAGGGTTCTATTCTGCGCCCGTTCCTGCTGTTGTTAAGAGTAGAATTAGAGAGAATGATCGAATTGGCTATCCCAGTGGCGCTGTAGTCTTCCCCAATTGTCTTCTGTTGGCTCCAGAGATGCAGCAATTGGCAGAGGCTGCGTATGATCTTTCCCTCTTTGGCCCTGGTGAGATGACTGCTTCCAATGATGTGCCAGATGATGTTGTTTTGCCAGTTCCTACACCTAGAGGTAAATTTTCTGTGTCTAGGCTGAAAGCTGTTCCATAATTGGGTGGGATTGGCAATGCTAGTGTGGGTAATCTTGCAATTCCAGTTTAAGCAGGTGAATTTGTAGATAATGCTTTTTGGGTTTTTATATTTTGTGTATTTTGGAGAACAAACGGAATTAGAATTTTTGTGGTTGTTTGGATATGGTATGAAATTGTCGGTAGTTTTGGTCTTTGTTATGTGTCTAATGTTGGTGTGAATGGAGATGATGTTTATCTTGGTTGTTATGTAGCTAAGGGTAGTTTGGCTTACTTTTTTATGTGTGATTGAGTGGTCTGATTGTTTGATTTTGGGTCTACTATTGAAGACCTGAGAAAGACAGGTCTCAGGGGGGATTTTGATGAGGTTGTATATATAATGAAGAGTTATCTTCTTGATGATTATGATTGTTCCTAGGTAGACAAATGGGTTTTTCCACCTGGTAGTATGTTTTTGATTTGTGATAGTGCAATAGAATTGAATGTGACTAGAAAGGTGAATTAGGGAGCATAGAGATTTCTCACCATAACCATATAGAGGTAGAAGTCTACCAGGGTTAGCAACATACAATTTCCAGCAAAAGATAAGGCTTTACAGTAACCGAAAGAAACCTCAAGTACTCTAAGGTTCTCCATCTCCACTGATTACCAGAGAAACCCTGAAAACTGAATCTCAGGGAAATCAAAGAAATAGAATTAGTGAGTTCAGAACTGGAGAAGTGAACTGTCAGGGCATGAGAAGCAAAAAGCATTGAAGCCAGTTCAGAGTGAAACAGTAGTAAAGAGTTTGGATTTGAGAAGGGTGAATTTGTGTTTGTTTTGTGTCTTTGAGTTTCTGGGCTACTAGATCTTCTTGAACTTCCAGAGATTAGGCTGAAGTGTTTGTGTGAGTTGAGAGATTTGTGAGGTTTAAGTGATTTTTGAGAGATATGTGATTTGTGTGATTTGTGTGATTTCGATAAATCAAAGTCATAAATTTCCTTGGTGAATGTGAGATTGCAGCTCGAGTTGTGATGGTTGAGGTGATTGCAGTTGCATTGACATGGTAGAGTGACTAATTTGTGCTTCATTGAATTTACGGTTAGAACATCCGGTTACTTTCCGGCCAAATGTGACCGTTATAGTACCGTTGGAGGGAAAAGACAGGCGAGAAACGGGAGAGAGTTAAGCCGCCGACATGAAGTCAGGCCAGGAGAGAGAGAGAGAGAGAGAGAGAGAGCTAAATTCGTATAGGTTAGCTTGAAAGTATTAGGATATGAGACATTACAAGTATTGCGAAGACTTGAAGATGTGAAGAAGCAAGGAGCTACAACGACAACAATCATCCTTCCACTTGAGGTTAGTGATATTTGACTTGAACTGTTTCATTCCCTAACGTATCTTTCAAGTCGTGCATATTGAAAACATAACATGAAGCATATTTGAACTCTAGATAGACATAGTATTAAGGAATACAATACGAGGTTTATTGCTTAACCATTAAACTTTGTAGATAAGACATCGTCATAATCATTTGAATGCTATTATGATTATGTATGGGTATGAGGTGAGGATTTCATCCTAGGGAACAATGTTTACATGTGTTCTAAGGAAGTAAGTTCATAAACTTGTTTGTGAACCGAAAAGGAAATTGCCAGGTGTTATTGGTTTTGTTATTCATTGCATATCTTATGAACAACCAATATGTGTGATAGAGTATAACCGCTCACAACTTGTTGTGTTCTTGGTAGAACTGTTCACAAAGGCCTGACTTATGTATTGGTATAACTTTTATTAGTAAAACCGATCTTAAGTAATCACCTGTGGTATGATCGGATTTTGTATGTCTGGCCTTGTAAGGGAAAGGGAACCGATCCTTGTATGGGGTGCAACAAGGTTTATAGCAGAAAGGGGAATCGATCCTATGGACATGTGCACCACATATAAGTTAGATACCATATATATGTGAGGAACCGATCCTAGTACCTAGTCAACCGAACTTTTGGGAAGCTAGTGTGACTATGCACAGTACTCACATGGAGGTAGAACCGAAACTTGTTTTGGTAGAACCGTAAACCCATGATTGTGATTGAATGTTGGTTTGATCAATCACATAGTTCTTAAAAGTCAGATGAACCAATTCTAAACTTTTTTGGAAGTGTGGCAAATCGGTTTCAAGGTTGTAAGTGTGAAAGAGAACTTACAAAGTTAAGATGTCGACAAACTTTGAACACGTGTTGTGAATGTTTATTTCTATAATTGTTCAAAGATATTCCTTAACGGCTAAGGGAAGAGAATCCCAGGATCGAAACATAAGTAAGTTAAGAATCTTTTAATTAAGGTTATTAATTTCATTTTAGGGAAAATTAGTAATGTGCATTTACTAATTAGATTTTCTGAGAGATTTCGATCGTTATTTTGGACAGAGCATTTTCAGGAATTATGAAAACCGAATCTGTGCTTTTATGAATATCTTGAGAATATTTTCGGTTTTGGAAATTCCCTTGTATCCAAACTTCCTTGTCTATAAATACACAAAGTTTGCCTTTTTAGCAAACTAATCCTTCGTAACAACAGATTTACTCTTTTGTTGTTACTGGTGTAGCCGCCTATTCGGAGAGGAGAGTAACCTAATTAGGAGAAATCTCTTACGGCCACTCAGTTTAAAGTCTTCTTTGGGATTGAGAAGCTCTAGCCTGACCCGTTGGTGGGAAACTAGATAATTGCGGTTTATCTTTGTTTTCGATTGATTTGATTGACTAACGGTAGTTGAAATATGATTGCACCTAGTTTGTTTATTCTTGAGAATCTTCTCTTCTAATATAAGATTCACTCAAACTAGTTCGTAGTTTCGACAAGGATCTTTAGACCGTTGTTAGTTCTAAAGACGATCTTGTGATAATCCATTGTTAACAGACTGCATTTCGTGCGTGATTGATCACAAGAGATTGAAGTGATTGTGTGCAGAGTTTTTATTGAAGATTTAAGAAGATTTGAAGACAAAGAAGATATTGAAGATCGACTTGGGTTTTATAATCTTTTGTGTGCATAATACTTGTTTGGTAAAAGAGGATCCAATTAATAATCGGATTATCCTTGTGGTAGATTGGATTGATTAATTGAGTAGATCGGCATCAATAAGTTTCCTTGTGATTAAAGGTATTGATTGGCTTAATCTTAAACGATTACCTTTGGGTGATTGAACATGAGATAGATCTAAGGACCCGACGAAGGAGTTTATGTTAAGATAAACAGAAGAGCCTTTGTCTTACTCATATCACTTGGTTGAATAGAGTTGATACCAAACAGATTTGTTGTTCCTTTACTGTTTGGAATACGAACCAAAGGAATTGTTCCAAGTATGTGACTTATTCACAAGTCGGAGGCGTGGGAATACAGACGGAACTAAGTGAACTATAGGGTTAGTTACTTGGTCTCAACTATACGAAGTTAGGTGTAATTTTGTGTAGCGGCTTAATCCTGAGAGTATACAATTGGACAAGGTCCCGGGTTTTTTCGCATTTGCGGTTTCCTCGTTAACAAAATCTTGCTGTGTCATTTACTTTTATTTTCCGCATTATAATTGTTTTATTATAATTAAAGTAAATCACACAAACGTTAATTCCTCTTTACTTGATAAGCAATCCTATTGTGTTTGGTTAAGTCCGAACCTTTGTATCAAGTAAACATACTTCGTTGTTGTATTGTCTCGATCTCGTATCCATAGACGATCACACAAAGTGTGAACCGATTAGTTGCATTGTCTCGACTCAGTCCATAAACAATCACTTTCGGAGAAAGGACTTATAGGTAGGAAAAGTTTTAGCTTGAGGTATATTTGGGTACCCTCGCCTTTTCACCTTTCCTTTACTAGGATCGGTTCCCTTTCCCTTACAAGGTCAGACATACAAAATTCGATCATACCACAGGTGATTACTTAAGATCGGTTTTACTAATAAAAGTTATACCAATACATAAGTCAGGCCTTTGTGAACAGTTCTACCAAGAACACAACAAGTTGTGAGCGGTTATACTCTATCACACATATTGGTTGTTCATAAGATATGCAATGAATAACAAAACCAATAACACCTGGCAATTTCCTTTTTCGGTTCACAAACAAGTTTATGAACTTACTTCCTTAGAACACATGTAAATATTGTTCCCTAGGATGAAATCCTCACCTCATACCCATACATAATCACATTAGCATTCAAATGATTATGGCGATGTCTTATCTACAAAGTTTAATGGTTAAGCAATAAACCTCGTATTGTATTCCTTATTACTATGTCTATCTAGAGTTCAAATATGCTTCGCAGTTATGTTTTCAATATGTACGACTTGAAATATACGTTAGGGAATGAAACAGTTCAAGTCAAATATCACTAACCTCAAGTGGAAGGATGATTGTTGTTATTGTAGCTCCTTGTTTCTTCACATCTTCAAGTCTTCGCAATACTTATAATGTCTCATATCCTAATACTTTCAAGCTAACCTATACGAAGTTTAACTCTAGTACATAATCAAGCGACTCTTAACATGAGTTTTGATTCACTAAAATATGACAACCAAACTTGACATACCAACGCTTGGTGGGTTCAACCGAGCCATGCTCTAACAACCTCCCCCTTTGTAAATTTTAGTGATGATGCGTGTCGTAGGTGCAATCAAATTAATTCAAAATTTCCACTCAATTAAAAATAATATAATGGAAGTCAAGTTCGTTCCCACGAGGAGCAAGTGATCTTAGTTGTAAAAGTTGTCACGAAAGGGGGGTGTAAAAAGCAAAATAAAAATAAAGAAAGCAATTAAAATTGAAAGTTGAAAGATGAAAGCAATAAGAGAGAGAAGATCAAGGAATCCTTCTTCGTTACGAAACAATGAATCAAGTTATGTTCTTTTCTACTTGTTATTAGTCACAGATTATCACCAACCGTAGGATAGCAGTCCGCTTAGCTAGCCCCAAAATCCCTAATTTCACCGAGTAACAGTCCGCTTAGTTATCGATTCTATTCAAAAGAACCACCTTGAGGTCCGCTTACAAGATGTAATTCCTAATGCATTAAGATTTATGAATTTAGGTTTAGTACTAGTAGTTAAACTCGGTTCGCTTGGTTCACTTTCTAGCGTTGTTTCTACACACAATTGCTCCACGGAATCCCTCCGCAAGGTCTCGTGTTTGCTACTTATGTAAAGAGTCAAAGAACGATTACTTATCCCCTAACTTTCACTAGCTTTAGATTGAATTAACAAATCAATTTAGTTGGCCACCCCAAACAATCTATCAATCAATCATGAATGTCTTTAAGATCACTCCTATTAGTAAAAACAATCGATAATTATGTGAAAAACTTCAAGATAGAATTTGAAAACAAAAACTTAAATCATATGTTTAAAAACTAGGAATTCATCCTCAATCAATAAAATTAACTACTCATGTTAAAGAGTTCACACAAAGAATAAGAAAAGAAAAGTGTTGTGTGTGTAGAGATATGTAGAAGTTGTAGAAAACTTCTCTATTTATAGGCTTCATTATTCTCCAAATCTTTTAAGGATTAGAATCCTTTTCCTTTTGCAATTCAATTTCCAAATTCAAGTCTTTCTCTTCTCTTCCACCTTCTCTTTCCAAATTTGAGTCCAATTCTCCATCCAATTCCTAACCCAAGTCTTCACACCCATGAGAGAAGTCCATAGAAAATTCTGGAAATTTTGGCTCGCCGGAAAACCGGGATTATGGCCGGAATTTGGCCGGAAAACGTCGCCGCCGACCACCTGAAAATTTCTCCGTCGAGAGAATATTCGATGGAATATTCCGTCCGGTCCTCCGTTAGGACTAACGGTCAAAGTGGTTGACCGTCAGTCAACTGTTAGTCAACTGGGTCAAGGGAAGGGGAGTTAGACACTGAGTCAGTCACCGAGTCAGTTGCTGAGTCAGCTGACTGGGCTGAGCCAGGCCACTTTGCACAGGCCAAAGTAGTCACGGCCAAGATGGCCATGCCTTCCCTGCATTACTTCCCAGCCAAGATGGCCTTTTACTCTTAAACACCTTCAAAACCACAATTCAAACTCAATTCTTGGAACTCATTTAGCCCCTTTAGTTCCAATCTCTCGCACCACCATCGGAGGCCGTAACACATGCACTCCACTTCTCATTTCGGACTGCAATTCATTCATCAGCTCTCACCGTAATAAAGACTCATTCAATTTCTTGAATGCAGCCTCCACCGTAACTACTACCACCTCGTAGCTTCCCCGCTCAATTCCCGTTGCAATCCAACATATCCGAAAGCTTTCCATCTCTTTTTTAGCGGCTCAAGCCAACCAACACCACCAAAGACAAGCCATTTTGGACTCGCAACTCCATTGTTCTTCCACGACACTCATGACAACAACACACACTCACAAAGGCATCCTGCTATCTCGTCCTGTAATTCAATTCCAACTGCCATACACAAGAACCCTGTACTTAGCCATTGAGCCAACACAACACAAGATTCAACACCTTAGCTCAGCTGCACAATCCCTGTACCTAGCATACATCTAAATTTCCACCTTATTCATTCCACAACCACCAGCAGATTCTGTTCCATGTCTCCTCGCTTAGTTCCACCATCTACATCTCACCCGCAATCTCGAGCCGCTCCGCTTGCGCCTTCACTTCACCCCTTGTGCATTACAGACCCATTAACTCCATCCGAGCCTTAACTTGACAAGTGCACAATTCCAACAGAGGCACTCTTCCATGACACTCGGTTCCTCCACCACCGGTCGCTACCACTAAATCCATTCCACAGACACCCTTGCAGCTAAATTACAGCCAAACTCAAACCCAGCGAGTTCATAGCACTAGGTTTGGTACTTACACCATCATAGTTACTACCCGCCACCACAGGCCCGCAATCACACTCACTCTATTCTTTCACCGAATCGACAAAAGCAAAGATCGATTGACTAACCATTAACTCTCAGTATTATCCGGTCTTGTAGCATCTTCTTGAGCATCAAACACACACTTAACAAGTACCCATTTCTAATCTCCACAAACCAACAAAGATCGTGGTCTTTTCTTGTTTCAATTTCTTCACCATCTCAATTCGACGGCAAGCACCTCCATTCCCCGTAATCCGAACCTTCCTGTGCTTCCACCTTCCATTCTTTCTCCGAGCTTGAACCAAGAACATCATCACTGCCAATACCCTTAATCATCACCGTCTCAATCTCTCACAAGAATCGATCCCATCTCCAATTTACTCTCACCAAACTCAACAATGCGGAATCATCTTCGATTCACAAACCCCTTCTTACTCTCGATCCGAAAATCATACTCCATTCTATCGAACTCGGTCCATTTCTAACCCTCACCATTGAATCGATTCTCGGATGTAATCATCAAATCCTTCAACATACCCAGTTCTTCTCAGTCTCTCATCTCCGTCAATTTCCCGATCTGTTCTTGAGATAACAGCGGCAACTCGTTTTCTCTCGATCGATTAATGGCAAGCGACTCTACTGATCGCTTCTCACTTTCAGTGTTGAAGAAAAACGATAATGATTGAGAAATAAATTCTCGGTTTAGGGTGAAGGTGAAGTAGGTTTGGATCCGGTTTGGGCCGTGGATCAGGTACGGGTGTGGAGCAGTGTAGATGGATGGGCTTAGGTTAGGGTATGGGTGGATCGGACATGTGGGCTTGGGTATGGGTCGAGTTCACTCCCTTCTTTTTGGATAAGGGACACCTCTTTGACCTCCCCTTATCTATTGTTGTCCTTCCTTCGAGAATTTGAGTCACCCCTTATCCTCTACTGGCTCCGTATAGTATTCCTTCCTTGGTGAAATGACAATTTTACCCTTTTGGCTCAAATAGGGTTATTTCTTCTTCTTTTCCTCCGTGCGACTCCAAAGTAGCTATAAAACTCAAAACAAGCGTAAAATACATAATTTACACGAAAAATAGCAAAGAAAGCATAAACTACTAGATAGTAAATTAGGTGTATTCTACACCTATCAAGTGACAAAACTCTTACATCATATGGATAAACAAATTAAAATAATTCATTACAATCCGCTTGATTCCCGATTCAACAGCACAGTGAAACTGCTTACATTCAATCCTTGAAAATGTCGTTGTTGACATTATAATAACAAAGCTATTACTCCCCCTAAGGAAGATAGGTAGATATTCAATCCGCACATCTTTGTTATACCAATCATATGACATGTTACTCCCCCTTAGTCTGTGCTTTCACTCTTTCGTTAGATAAAAACATTCAAGTACCAATGTTCTTTTCCCTAGCGATGCCAATCAATATAAATATCAATGCGCATCACATGTTTACTCCATAGATTTCTCCCCCTTTTTGTCACAAAAATGACAAAGAAACGAAAAAATAAAAGACAACACGAATAGAATCTTACAAATCTCAGAATAGACTTGCAAACCTGTAGAGTTAGGCACGAGGGTTCCACACATCATGTTCTGATAACCAATATCAAAACCGAAACTACAACTAGTCTTATTTTGATATGTTACCAAGGAAACAATTGTCCGAAACAATTTTCCAATTTAGTTTAGCAAACCAAAAACAACTAAGCATATTAGTCCCTTTGCTAAACCGATTGTTCAAAAACAACTGTTTAATTAGATAAGACCAAAATAAAGATAAACTCCATTTTTCTCATCAGGTTCAAATTATCCATAAACTTAGACCTTTCAATTTTAAACAAGACAAGTGTAGGATCAGAATATCGCAACACCAACGCCCTTGTGAAATCCATAAACGACACATTGCGAGACATCGCAGATGAGTAATATAAATGACGCAACGGATGACGACAGCCTGAACACGAGAAAGATGTGAAGACCTAGCGAGATTTAGGAGTGTTGCGAGATTTTATATTTATACACTTACGAGAATGTCGCAAGTCAGATCCGAAAATAAAGGACAGCTTAGCTGTCATCCATTATGTAATGTCCTATATAAAGAGCCGAATAGGCTTAAGAGAGGGGGGAGATCTTTTTCGAGTGAGGAGCAAGTTATTATGAGAGAGAAAGTTTAGAGCGGTTGTAAAGTTCTTTGCTTATTTTCCTTTCCACCTTGTAATATTAGTGTGTTTTAATCAATAAAGGATATAATTGTTCATCTTAAAATGACTTAATTGTGTGAATTCTAGTGAGGGGTGTAGTGTGGGATTTCCTGCTACTACATATGGCGCTAGAAACAGGGAATGAAGATTAAAGATTGGAGATTGTGTTAAAATTGTTTAAATTAAGAAGATGATTGATAAATTGGTTAAAGTAGAGAAAATCAAAATCAAGGAACGTAATAGA
Source organism: Papaver armeniacum (assembly GCA_023531295.1). Taxonomy (NCBI): domain Eukaryota; kingdom Viridiplantae; phylum Streptophyta; class Magnoliopsida; order Ranunculales; family Papaveraceae; genus Papaver; species Papaver armeniacum. The sequence continues at coordinate 108,433 of JAJJWW010014429.1, forward strand.
AAGTTGGAATGTAGTTTGATTACAAAAACAATGATTAATGAATTTCATGATAATATCAGAGGGAGAATACATAAACGAGATTTTGAAGGAAAGAAAATCGTAACAATGGAGAAAGCGTCACCTATGAAATAATGGGAAAAACAGAAGATTACATTCATAGCAGCAGAGATATCAAGAGAAAACTTAAACCACACGTCTCCTTTGGTAATCACAGTAACCATACAGAAAGAAAAAGAAAAATCAGCAAAAGTTATGGAAGAATGGGCGGTAAACAGAACTCTAGTTGATACGGGGAGTTCGGCGAATATAATCTTTTACCATGCATACAAAGGAATGGGATACAAAGATGAAGAGATGTCTCCTTCAACTTATCATATTCATGGCTTTGGCAAATCTATAACAAAACCAAAAGGAGAAATAGAGGTGCGAATTTTGCTGGGAGAGATTGAAACACAAACGGCATTATGCGTAGTGGATATGGAATCACCATACAACATGATGTTGGGAAGGCCATGGATTCATGCGATTAAAGCTGTAGCATCAACATTACATCAATGCATCAAATTTCCTATGCCAAGTGGGATTGGTAAAATTAGAGGGGAAACCGATAAAGTGAAATTATGCTATCAAATTGAAGTAAAACAATATGAAGGACGTGCAAAGAAGCGAAAAGATCGTAGAAAATTGGCGAAGGAAGCAAAGAAAGAAGAGGAATTTAGAGCTTATATGATAAGAGCAGAGGAAGGAAAAGGGATACCCAGCGAAATTTTGGAAAAAGGAACTGAGCTTGCGAAGGAGATAAAAGAACCTACACCTATGGGAGAACCTAAGGCCAGCTACACTGCGGCAGAACCAACGAAGGAAGTGAATGTTGGGACCGAAGAAGAACCAAAAATACTAAAAATTGGGACCAAGATGGAAGCATATGAAGAAGAAAAAACTATTGGTCTATTGCGAGAATTTAAGGATATTTTCGCATGGAACATGGATGAGGTGCCTGGGATAGACCCATGGCATGCCCGATTGGAAATTGACAAAAATGTAAGGCCATTCAAACAAAGAATCAGAAAAATCGCGACAACGTATCATCCTCAAATAGAAGAAGAGTTGCAGAAGATGCTTGATGCAGGGATTATAAGACAAGCAAAATATCTAGAGTGGATAGCAAATATGGTCGTAGTACCAAAGAAGAAGAAAGGGATAAGAATTTGTATAGATTTTACTGATTTAAATAAAGCTTGTCCGAAGGATAGTTTTCCATTACCGGATATTCCACAAATGGTCAAATCAGCAGCAGGAAATGATAGAATATCTTCTCTAGACGGATATAAAGGATACAATCAAATTCCTCTCGCTGAAGAAGATCAGAGCATCTTGCTTTTTTTTGCTCCCGTGAGGGTTATATTGTTACACAAAAATGCCATTTGGTTTGCGAAATGCTGGAGCAACATACCAAAGGATGGTAGAAAAGGTGTTTGCAAAGTGGATACACAAAACATTGGAAGTATATGTAGATGATATGTTAATAAAAAGTAAAGAAGCAAAAAATCATGTCCAAGATCTGAGGGAAATTTTTGAACAAGTGAGACATTTTAACATCAAAGTAAACCCAGAAAAATGTATTTTTGGGGTTGCATCGGGAAAATTTTTAGGTTACATCGTATCAAAAGAAGGAATACAAGTTGATCCAGAGAAAGTACAAGCAGTTCGCGACATGCCAACACCGGCGACGGTAAAAGATGTACAAAAGTTAAATGGACTCTTAGCTTCACTGGGAAGGTTCATTTCGCGATCATCAGATAAGTGTAAACATTTTTTCAATATACTCAAAAAGGGGGAAGTTTAGATGGACAGGGGCGATAGAAAGCTTTTCAAGGAATAAAAGAACATCTCGATTTAATATATCTATTTCGCAAAAGGCGTAACCAGGGAGAAGAATTATTAATCTATCTTGCGACAACTTCGCATGCATTAAGTGTTGTGTTATTGCGAGTAGATGCAGGAGTTGAAAAACCAATCTATTACATCAGCAAAACATTCAATGCGGCAAAGAAAAATTATTCAAAGATTGAAAAACTAATTTTGGCATTAGTTTATGCAGCATTTAAACTTCAAATATACTTTCAGCGCATGAAATAAGGGTATGACAAAAATACCAATCGAGTCGATAATGAAAAATTCAAAAAGATCAAGCAGAGTCGAGAGATGGAATGCATGAGATAGGACATTTCAAAATCAAATATGAAATACTATCTTCACCAAAATCGCAAGTTGTTGCAGACTTCTTAGCAGAATTTCCTTTAGAAGATGATGAAGCAGTGGAAGAAATGATGGATATAGAAGAAGAACATGGGAATCCAAGAGATCATTAATGAGCCAAATTGATGGGAAATATTGGTGGATGGATCATCAAATGGGGAAGGTAATGGAGTTGGAATTGTTTTGATTTCGCCAGAGGGCAACAAAATGGCTTTTTCCTTAAGATTGGAGTTTGCATCCACCAACAATGAGACAGAATATGAGGCTGTGATATATGCCCTGAAATTCACAATTGAAATGAAGTTGGAAAATGTAAGAATCACCATCGCAATTAGTCATTTGTCAAATAAAAGGAGAATACACTACAAATGAATCATCCATGAAGAAATACAAAAAACTTGTTGAGGAATTATCAGCGAGAATCCCAAAAATTAAATGGAGACACATATCAAGAAAAGATAACAGACTCGCAGATGCTTTTGCTTTTATCTCAAGTATGATGACAGACCCAGCTGCGAGATGCATAAAGATACAAACACTTTTATCACCATCAATCAATAAAAAAGAAGAAGAGGTAGATGTAATGATAATAGAAGATGGAGAACAGATACCTAGTATTGAAGATTGGAGAGCAGAACTTCATGCATACCTGAAAAGAGGAGAAACACCAAGAAATAGATTGGAGGCGCACAAATTAAAAAGCCGTGCAACAAATTATGAACTAAGGGATGAGATATTGTACCGGAGATCTTTCAATGGACCTTCACTCAGATGTTTAACACGAAAAGAAGGAGAAGAAGTACTAAAAATGTTACATAGTGGGGATGCTGGCAATCACAGCGGTGGAATATCTTTGGCATACAAAGTGAAGATGCAAGGTTATTATTGGCCATTTATGCACGAGGATGCGAAGCAAATATCAAGGCGTTGCGAAGATTTCCAAAGGCACGGAAAGAAAATACATGCACCAGGAGCACCATTAACATCTTCAACAAGTGTATGGCCTTTTGGAAAATGGGGTTTAGATATTGTGGGACCATTCTTACCAGGAACTTGGCAAAGAAGATATCTGATTGTCGCTACAAACTATTTCACAAAATGGGCTGAAGTAAAGGCAGTACAACACATTCGCGACAAAGATATTTTTACATTCATATTTGAGAATATCATATGCAGATTTGGAATCCCCGCACAGTTGGTGTCCGAAAATGGGAAACAATTTGAGGGACAGAATATAGAACTGTTACTTAATGCATTTAAGATAAAATGTGGAAAGTCAACTCCTTTATACCCAAAGACAACGGACAAGCGAAGCAACAAATAAAACAATCGCGAGATATATTGAAGAAGAAATTAGAAGGACATAATAGAGCATGGTGTGAACAAGTGCATAATGCAAGTATGGGCTTACAATACAACCAAAGTAGAAGCTACGGAAATGTCACCTTCTCGTTTAACATATGGAGTTGAGGCCGTACTACCAATGAAGTTATTATTCCAACAACAAAGAGAGAATCTTGGGAGAAAAATCTTAGTGCGGGTAATATTTTAATCAAACTAGATGAATTAGAAGAAAAAAGAGAAAGAGCTCTACAAAGATATGGAGAATTACCAACGAAGATTAGCCGAGAGAATATAATAAACGTGTTAAGACACGCGAATTTCAACCAGGTGATTTGGTGCTCGAGAGAAACACCAATATATCAGCGAGAAAATGGTGGCAAGCTTGCGAGAAAATGGGATGGACCTTATATCATTAAGGATATAGTTGGAACAGGGGCATATAGATTGATGGATCCTGAGGGTAAAGACGTGGGCCACAGGTTAGATAGACCATGGAATAGGTTATACTTGAAGAGATATTACCCGTAAAAGATTGTGGAAAAAGATTAGATTGCAAAATAATGTATGATTGAAGCAAAATGAATTTATATGAAAATCTTGCGAAAGAATCATTGCGAGATTGCACAAAATAAAGAAAGAATATGCGAAAATCTCGCACAGATAATGACAAGAGATAATCAAAAATCAATGACATATCAGAAAGGGGCGAACCTGCTATGGCGTACACCCTAGTTCGCGAGATCAAAATTTCGCAAGAGGCAAATGTAAGACCTAAAGTACGTCATAAAAGGGGGTACATGTTAACATGGCTCGGGGAAAAGGTTACACCGCCCCTGGAACCTGAGTCATGGAGAATTGGGGTCAATAAAGCCCATCCAGGAGAGGTACCTTGGATTTTCAATCTAAGCTTATGACTTAGGTTGGACGACCGAGGGTCTCTTCTAAGGAGTCGACATATGACCAAGGCGTCGAGGTAGACGGTTGAGCCAAGAGTGCCTTGGGCATTTGAAGTGTCTCGGCCATTCTTGGAAAGTCTCGGCATATCCGCACTCTACCAAGAAAACTCCACTTAGGGTGCGATCTCGTAACCATAAGCCCATATAGGCAAAAGGGATAAGAGGTGCGAAAACAACAGTTGTTGTTAAGACCAGGATGGGGGAGCTAGCCTTGTATGGCAGAAGTACGCCTCCTTGAAGGGGCAACCAGGGGGAAGATAAGGGCGGCACCCTCCATTAGGGAGCTGATAAGTGTCTTAAGAAGCAAATGTCATGAGGCTTTATTTTCGCAAGGAAATTTAGGCTTGTCATATTTGTGCGACAATCCTGAAGAGGCAATAATACAAAAAATAAAGATAAGACAAGATCAATGGGTCGATACATCAAAATGTAAGGACGTCCTGCGATTTCGTCGCACGACGGCAATGTCATGGGGATTTATTTTCGCAAGGATTTTTAGGCTTGTCATATTGTCGCAACGAAACTATCCTACAGAGGTAACAATACTAAAGAAATGATAAGGCAAGATCAATGGGTCATTACATGAAAGTGTAAAGACGTCCTGCGATTTTGTCGCAATGACAAGAGGTGGCGCAATAAGACCTTTAACTAGGAAGGCAAAATAAGACCACATGATTCAATAAAAGATTTATAAAAACTAATTATCATTTATGCAGGTCATCCATCGCAAGAAAGATAATGAGAGGAAGTATGGGAATTATTCAACAATGGACATTATTTTCTCGCAAATAAACACAATAGTAAAGAAATAAGTGCACCTCAGAGAGGACTGAAATACATCATATGCAAGAAGTTATATAGGTGAAGAGGTTCAAAGAAATAAAATTACAAAAGAAGTTCAACTCTCAACATCAACTTTTTCGCAAGAAGGAGATAATGGACATTCTTCATTAATTTTATCACTCTCGCTAGCTTTCTCGATCTCGCTAGCTTTTTCAAACACGAGATTCTTCCATCATTTTGATTTTTTTCATCATTTGGAGGAATCTCTTCTTCATTTGCGAAATCTTCGCAACTTTCATAATGATAATCGATGTCCGGAGTACCAGGGACTTCATCATCATCTACTTCCAAAGGATCGATGGATACAGGGGAGAGAGATTTGGATAATAAGATTTCATTCACAATAACTTCAGCCCTAAGATGAACTTGGCGAAGAAGTGCTTTCTGATGATTCCTACTTTGGATATCCTTGGAGTAAGAGAGATAATCAAGTCTTCTTTCTGCCCGATGGCGAGAACGAGCAAGAGAAGTAGCAAGTAATGCATTTTCTTTACGAATCTTGGCGTAGTTAGATTATAAAGTAGAAAGGGAGGAGCGAAGATCTTTCTCAGATTCTGCAAAAACAAAGAATAAAGAAAATCATATAGGTGAAAGATTCGCAAGGAAGACGTAGTAAAAAGACTTAACAAAGGAAAAATGGTCGAGGCAATCAAATTTTATGACTACCTTCCTTTTGCGAGATAAGATATTGAGTTAAAGACAAGCAACTGTTCTCCAAGTGATCCATGGCATTGTCAAACTTATCACCAACCAAGCCTTTCAGCCGAGATCGTAAATTTTTTTCATTAGAAATGAGTAAGGTGTTTTGCTTCGCAAGAGAGGTGTAGGATTCTTCTAACTTGGAATATTGATCCTTGAGTTGACTTGCTTTTATGCTTAAAGCTATTCTACCTTGAATAAGTTTATCTCTCTCCGCAGAAGATGATTTTGTTACTTCTCTGAGTTTATTTCTCAATGAGCAAAGAGATCGTTCTTGGTCATTAAATACTTTTTGGCTAATGTTAAGTTCTTGCAAAGAGATCGCCACCTTATTCAAAAGAACTCGTTTCTCCTGAGATAGGGTTTGATTCTCATCTGATAAAGTTTCCAACTCAGTTAGCTTTAGTCAAAAAGTAAGAGAGGCGAGATAATTCATTACTTCATAAATTTTGCTTTTGGACTAATTGAGCATTCTCCCTGGTAAGGTTATCTATTTGATCAACAGAGTACGTATGAAGATTATCTAATTGGTTATATTGATCCATCCAAGCATCTCTATCCATTCGGGCTTCTTCGGCGACAGATTCAAATTGATATATCTCCATTTTTCGTTTCTGGTTTAGAGCTTAAAAGGGAAATAGGATTTTTTATAAAAAAAATGAAGAGTGGTTTAACCTTTTAGTTCTTCATTCTTCCTGCGAAGATTATCACGATCCAGCGAAACATTTTGAAGTTTTTGATTCTCAAGATGAAGAGTGTCACATTTCAAGGTCATAGCTTGGAGGTTACTTTTCAAAGCTTCAACTTCTTTCTCCAAAGATGTTTGCGAAACCATTCTGTTAGAGCCAAAATATTTACTTACAACCTCGCAAACACCAAATCTGATGGGATTAGTGGAAGCTTTCTTGACATCATCTAGAAGGTCGGATAAAACCTTGAAAGCAATATCCATCCCTTCCAAATTTTCTTTAGTAAAAGGGAGAGATTCAGATGATGAAGCGATGATGGCAGAATATGGGAGAGTTGAATCATCTTTCGCCATAGGTATGTCATCGGAAGACGAGATTTGATGAAGGTTAATGACTGGGGTTGAGGCAATGTTAAGAGAAGAGGCATGGACAGTAGAAGAAGAAAGGGGTTCATTCGCAACAGGGTTATTGTGAGGAATTTCATTTATAGAAAGATTAGTTACAGGAGATGAATCTGCAGCGACATTTTCGCAAATGAGAAGAGGGGATTCCGCTTGCGAAGATGTCGCAGGAGGTATTGAAATCTTAAACAAAGGAAATGAAACAGTTGTTTCGACATTTTTAGGATGGCGAGGTTTTTTGGGGGGCCTCTCGACATTTGCATCACCCTGTGAATCACAAATTATAAAAGAAACAGAGGCAACAATATTGTTATTAAAAGAATAAGTGTTTCTTAATACCTTGCTATTCGCAGGCTTCCTTTTGTTCACAACGAGTTTTTGCTGCGAACTCTTGGGAACATTAGGGTTTTGAATTGTAAACTTGGTGCTGGAAGTGTTTTTGCTGAAACAGAAACAGTATGGGAATTATCTAAAGATGAACAATATCAAATAAAATAATTTCAGTAGAGAAAATCAAAGTTAAAAAGATCAGTTTCAGCAAAATAAACAAACCTTGATGGCTCCATGAGAACAGTAGCAGAAAGATGAAGAGGGTTTATGAAAAGATGAACAGTGAAAAAATTGCAGACGACAAAAAGAGGATTTACAGATGAAGAAGACGAAGTAAAAGAAAGAAGACATTTTTACGATGTATCTCTTCTTAAATAGACAAAAAATGATGACCGGTTAGCATTTAAAGTGCCGGTGAAATGGGGAAAATTTAACACGTGTAAACGGTTATGCTTAATTTAGGAATTTTGTCGGCAGAAAGAAATGAACAACTGCGGCATTTTGAAAAGATTAGTTCTCATGACATTCTCTCCTTCGCAGAGAAGACATGAGAAGAGGCAAGATGTAGGATCAGAATATCGCAACACCAACGCCCTTGCGAAATCCATAAACGACACATTGCGAAGACATCGCAGATGAGTAATATAAATGACGCAATGGATGACGACAGTCTGAACACGAGAAAGATGTGAAGACCTAGCGAGATTTAGGAGTGTTGCGAGATTTTATATTTGTACACTTGCGAGAATGTCGCAAGTCAGATCCGAAAATAAAGGACAGCTTAGCTGTCATCCATTATGTAATGTCCTATATAAAGAGCCGAATAGGCTTAAGAGAGGGGGGAGATCTTTTTCGAGTGAGGAGCAAGTTATTATGAGAGAGAAAGTTTAGAGTGGTTGTAAAGTTCTTTGCTTATTTTCCTTTCCACCTTGTAATATTAGTGAGTTTTAATCAATAAAGGATATAATTGTTCATCTTAAAATGACTTAATTGTGTGAATTCTAGTGAGGGGTGTAGTGTGGGATTTCCTGCTACTACAACAAGTACTAGGTTAGTTAACTAGCATTTCTTGTTTAGGCATTCGATTAGACTTGAATAACCGAAACCTCACTTCGATAAGTCTAACTAAGATCAGAATTAACTTAGTTTATCTTATCTGGAATCGAATTGGACTAAACAACTCATCCCGTACACATATTATTTCGTTAAGCCATAAATAATTCATACAAACCAAAATAAATCAACTTGCATAATTATTCACCTCAACCGGAAGCAATTAAAACAACATAGACATTATAAGCACCGCAATTGTACCGTAATTTTGTAAGCCTAAACGATTGATACCATACAAAATCAAGATAACAATAGTTTTTCTTAACCGGAACCAATTGAATCACATACACACATCAATTGTACCGAAATTTTGTAAGCCTAAACAATTGATACCACACAATAGAGCAAGATAACAATAGTTTTTCTTAACCGGAACCAATTGAAACACACATCCACACACACATCATGGAATAATTATCAATTGAACCGAAATTTTGTTAAGTAAAAGCAACAAATATATATAATATAAACTCAGGCTTTTCTTAAACAGGAAAACAATTAACTAACAAGATTGTTACCTCAAATTTCGCATCCACTTCTCCAATATGATTGCATCTTCGTCCGGGGAGAATTGATATCGAAATATCACCACGTTGTCATCCTTATGCGTGAACAAAAGATTAACAACACACCTCATCCTTTACCATAGAAACGTTGAAAACCGGTTTTAACAATTGCAAGCAAAAGTTGAAAACCGTCGAAACACATATGCTTTTATGCTAAACTAAAATCGATTCAACATATTGTGATTTTTTCACATATTGTTTCTATCAGAACCCCTCATAATCCTTTGATAAAGCCTACCTACTAGGGCTAGAACTTAATCCCACTAAATCAAAAAGTCACCCAAACCATGAGGGTTCAAAATATATGAGATCGAATATTAAAGTAGTAAAACCGAAATCAAACATCCCATAAACATACATAACAATAAGGTAAAAGCAATTAAGCACAGGCTATGTAAATCAAAAACTATCACAAGAAAAATTACCAATCAAATAATTTTATTCATAATAGACCAATACAATCAATGAAAGAAATCAAAAATTGATGTCTATTATACTAGATTAAGTATTACAGCAAATAACTTAATCTCTAGTAGTGCTCTCTCGTTTCTTGTGAAGATTGCTTTCAAAAACTGGATTCAAATTCCTTTGAGTACTTCCTCTTTCAGTAGATATGTTCATCTCCAGCAGTTGAGAATGAAGGTTTTCTAGTACTTCTTTTGAATCCTTTAATATCATTTCATGATACCTAATGTAACCTTTAACAGAGTGAATCTGTTTTCTTAGAGAGACTTGAGGGTCATCATGAAGAGGAACTTCATGAGTTTCAGACATAAGCGACGCACTGAGAGTGCTAGATCATCAAGAGATGATTCTTCTTTTACCGATTTCTCCATTGAAATATGATAGTCTTCTTTCGGACAGGAAGAAGATTTATAAGATGGGAGAAAATCAAGGAATATAAAAATATTTGGTTTTAAGGAAACCAAAACTATTTTTCCAAAAATAAGAAATATCCAATATTTTTCACTGAAGAAACAAACATGAATAACTTGCCTGCATTTATGCTTCCTCACAATCGAATTTTTGGGCAACAAGTGAGGATACAAAACTCAACACCATCAGTGTGTGTTGAGGTGAGAATTATTCTCACCATTCTTAGCAGAAACATCCTTAGGATGATTTATCAACACAGTGGACTGTGTTTCCTTCTGTTCTTCCTCTGGAATATCATCAAGAGTGGAAACAAATGCCCTGTTGCACTTTCTAGTTCTTCTGCTGGGACAGTGTTTTGCCATATGTCCGAATTTACGGCACTTGAAGCATTGAACTTCATCATTACCCTTTTTATGGCAAACTGATAATCTATCAGGAACACGTTTATCACCAGATAAAATGTTCTTAATTCGTTGCGCAAGAAGTACAGTAGTTGAGTCAAGCTCCTTTTCAACAGGTACCATAACCTTTTGGCAACGTTTCTCAGTTTCATTCTTCAACATAATTTCTCTATCAAAGATCTTTAACTTTCCTACAAGGGAGCTTCGAGAAAGTGTAGAAAGATCATTTCCTTATATTATGGCATGTTTCTTAGACTCGTATCTAGATGGTAACGATCTGAGAATTTTGCAAACTATTTCCTTTTCAGGTATTGCCTTTCTAAGGAGAAAAGATGCATTAACAATCTCATAAAGTTTAGAGTTAAACTCCTCGAAGGTGTCGTTATCATCCATATGGAGATGTTCCCATTCAAATGAAAGGATGAGAAGTCTAGCTTCTTTTTCAGATTCATCTCCTTCGAATACAGTCTCAAGAATATCCCATGCTTCTTTAGAAGTTCCGCAAGACAGCACATGATGAAGAAGATCATCACTAACTGCATGTATAATGGTGTTTAAACCATCAGAATTCTGTTTTGCAAGAATCCTTTCTTCATGAGTTTACGACGCTATTCGTTTGAAATCTGACTCCGAATAATCTATCGGACGTTGGTATCCGTCTTCGATTAGAAGCCATGTATTAAAATCTCGAGATTGAAGAAAGGCCTTCATAGCCAATTTTCATAATGGATAATTACTTCCATTAAATCTTGGTGGAACGTTAACTGAATCACTTATTAGATTCATTCTTATAGGTTGGATCGCACCAAACACTGATTGTTAGATCTTTTCGTGTTTACCGCCCGATACCAATTGAAAAGGCGAGGGTACCCAAATATACCTCAAGCTAAAACTTTTCCTACCTATAAGTCCTTTCTCCGAAAGTGATTGTCTATGGATTGAGTCGAGACAATGCAACTAATCGGTTCATACTTCGTGTGATCGTCTATGGATACGAGATCGAGACAATACAACAACAAAGTATGTTTACTTGATACAAAGGTTCGGACTTAACCGAACACAATAGGATTGCTTATCAAGTAAATAGGAATTAACGTTTGTGTGATTTACTTTAATTATAATAAAACAATTATAATGCGGAAAATAAAAGTAAATGACACAAAAAGATTTTGTTAATGAGGAAACCGCAAATGCGAAAACCCAGGACCTTGTTAATTGAATACTCTCGAGGATTAAGCCGCTACACAAAATTACACCTAACTTTGTATAGTTGAGACCAAGTAACTAACCCTATAGTTCACTTAGTTCGTAAGGTGAAATCCCACAATACACCCCTCACTATATTTTGTATAACTAATCCATTCAAAAGATAATAGATGAACAATTATGAATGTTTATTAATAATTTTCTTGAAATGTTTACACCGGAAAATGAAATTACACTTAAGAACTTACAAACATTCTCTCTTGTTTCTCTCACTTAATGACTTGACTACAAAATGATTCACTCATCCCTTTATATAGGGTAATACATAGTGAATGAATAAGTCACGAATACTTGGAACAATTCCTTTGCCAGATTTTATATCTTCCTATCGTCATTCGGTGTGTCATTCATATTTAACCCTCTGCGACTCACTCGCAATGTTGTTATTCCGATATTCGATCCTACATCTTGCCTCTTTTTCTTGAATATTGCTTGAAGAGCGATCTTTAAGAAAAAAATACATTGTTGTAGTAAATGAAGGAACGAGCGAAAGAATACGGACTTGAAAAGTACGTACTTGCCTCTATTCTTTGGCTAAGTTCAAGTTTTTAAGTATGTATGAAATATCATTCCTTGCCTCAAGAAAATAATGGAATCTCTTCTCGCGAGTTAGGGGGAAATAATCAATCTCATATGATAAGAAAATATGTTAAATCGTTTTCTATTAAAAATCTTCTTCAAAGATAGCTCCGTGAATGGTATCCTTTTCTGGTACATTTAATGTTACTAACATTTTCTTGCCTATTTATAGGAGGGTCTTTTGTGAATTCGGGTTTGTTAACCGATTGATTCTATGATTGATTGATTTTGTGATTAGTTTCTCTTGTTGAGTGAGACCCCCTTCTTTCTTTGGATTCGCGGTCTAAAACCCGCTTCTCAACAAGAATCCACCCCGCAACCAAAGTCCTCTTCGCAAGCAAAACATACCGTTTCTAAAAGAAAGTCTCTGCGAGTGATAAGGTATTTTAAGAAGCATTTACTTTTTAATAACAATATCATTGGACAAAACTCCCAAAAGACAAAGGCTATCGCAAATGACAATATTTATAGATCAAGTATACTACAAATCTTAACATGGCGAAGAAAACTCCTTGTGAATGATCAAGTCGATGTCTGCGAGATTTTAAGTAAACATCTCGGTCCCGATAGGATCTCGCAAGCATCCTTAGTTCAAGAGATTAGTGTCTTTGCCGAAAAGTCGATGCTAGATGCAATAATCTCCATCTTGAAAATCAAAATTTCACAACCTCTTACTAGATCGTGATATTCTTCGCAAGAAGAATGAAGAGTTAAAAGGTATACTCTTCCTTTTTTTTTTTTTTTTTTTTTTTTTTTTTACGACTTAAGCCCTTCAAGCTTTCGTAAACGAATAATGGAGATATATCTGGAATATTGTTCAATCACCCAAATGTTGTTGATCAAATAGATAATTTGTCTAAAGAAAACTTTGATTTTTAAGATTAAAGACTTATCTCGCCTTTCTTACTCTTTGACCAATCGATCAGAGAAGCGATCTCTCGTTAAACAAGGTCGCGACTTATTCGCAACAATATGATGCTTGTCAAAATTACGTGAAGAACAAGAACAATCTATTCACACTTTGAGAAACCAACTTGAAGAAACCTTTAATCACAAGGAAACGATTAAATCTTTGATCGAGTAATCCCCTTATTTTCTCCTTTTTCTCTTATTTAAGATGTTTGAACATAATCTTGATTGCCTCTGGAGGATCCGTTCCACCTCCACCGCCTAATCTTTGTCCCATATCTTTTCCTTCAGATCCATCAATCTATAAGCCCCTGTACCAACTACTTCTTTGATAATATAAGGTCCATCCCATTTTCTCGCCAACTTGCCTCCATTTTCTCGCTGATATATTGGTGTCTCTCGCAGCACCAAGTCTCCTGGTTGAAATTCACGTATCTTCACACGCTTGTTATATTCTCCGGCCAATCTTCGTTGATAATTCTCCATGTGTCGTAACGCCTTCTCCCTTTTCTCTTCTAATTCGTCCAACTTGATTAGAATGTTACCCGCACTAAGATTTTTCTCCCAAACTTCTTTCTTAGTTGTTGGGATCATAACTTCGTTGGGAGCACGGCTTCAACTCCATATGTTAATCAAAAGGTGACATTCCAAGTAGCTTCTCTTGGTTGTATTGTATGCCCATACCGCACCGGGTACTTGTTCGCACCATCCTCTATTGTGTCCTTCTAACTTCTTCTTCAATATATCCGCGATTGTTTTATTTGTTGCCTCGCCCGACCGTTAGCTTGCGGATATAGTGGGAGTCGATTTCCCACATTTTATTTGAAATGCATTAAGTAACAACTCTATGTTTTTCCCTTCAAATTGTTTCCCATTATCGGATACCAATCAAAGGGGATCCCAAATCGCATATAATATTCTCGAATATGAAAGTAAAAACGTCTTTGTCGCGAATGTGTTGTACCGCTTTCACTTCGCCCATTTGGTGAAATAATCCGTTGCGACAATTAGGTATCTTCCGCCCCGTTCGTAAAAAAGGTCCCACAATATCTAGACCCCACTTTCCAAAAGGCCACACACTTCTTGAAGAATTTAATGGTGCCCAGGTGCATGTATTTTCTTCCCATGTCTTTGACAATCTTCAGTAGCCTTGACATTGCTTTCGCGTCTTCATGCATATATGGCCGTAATATCCTTGCATTTTTGCTTTATATGCTAGAGATCTTCCACCGCTATGATTTCCAGCATCTCCACTATGCAACATCTTCAATATGATTTCTCCTCTTCCCTCGTTAAGCATCGAAGTGAAGGTCCATCAAAAGATCGTCGATAAAGCACACCATCTATTAATTCATAATTGCTGTAACGGCTTTTCAAAAAAAAAGCAAGATGCTCTTGGTCTTCCAGAGAGGAATGGGTTGTGGGATATGCAATGGAAAACTATCTTTAGACAAGCTTTGTTTAAATCAAATAAATCTATGCAAATTCTTATCCCCTTTTTCTTCTTTGGGACTATAACCATATTTGCTATCCATTCAGATACTTTGTCCCCCGATGATTCCCGCATCAGCATGCAATTCTTCTTCTATTTGGGGGTGATAAGTTGTTGCGATTTTTCTTTGAACTGGGCTTCACCCTTTTGTCTATTTCAAATTTGAGACAAGCTAATGGATCTATACTGCATATCATCCATGTTCCACGCGAAGATATCCTTATAGTCTCGCAGCTACCCTAATCCTTTTTTCCTCATTTTCCATATTTGGTCCCAATCTTCAACATCTTGGGCTTTTTCATTAGTTCCGACATTCACTTCTTTCGTTTCTTTCCGCCGCGACGTAACTAGCTTGCGATTCTCCCATAGGGGTTGGTCCTTTCAACTCTTTCACAGTTCATTTTCTTCTCCCGAGATCTCGCTAGGTATCCCTTTTCCTTCCTTTGCTCTTATCATGTAAACTCTAAATTCTTCTTCAGATGATACTTTCGCTTCTTTTGCTTGCTCTTCATGATATTTTATTTCAATTTGATAACATATTCTTCCTTTATCCACATCTCCTCTAATCTCGCCGATTCAGTTGGTGTGGGAAATTTTATACATTGATGAAATGTTGATGTTCGGCTTTATTGCATGTACCCATGGTCTCCAAAGAATACGTTGTATGGCGATTCCATATCCACTACACACAAGGTTACTCGTGTCTCGATGTCTCCACCGTAATTCGTATTTTTACTTCTCCTTTAACCTTTGTTATGGATTTACCAAAACCATGGATGTTGTAGGCGTGGGAATCATTTCTTTATCTTTATATCCCATTTTCTTGTAAGCATGATAAAACATGATATTCACCAAGTTTAAATCGATTAAAGTTCTATTTACGATTCTTATCCCCTTTGCTTCTTTACTAATTCTTCTCCTTTGCACGCGTTTATTGTGATTACCAAAGGAGATGTGTGATTCAAATTTTCTTTAGTTCAAGTGTGAATGTTATCCTTTGCTTTTCCCATTCTTCTAAAGGCAATGTCACCTCCATCTCGTGATTTTCTTTCCTTCAAAATCCCGCTTGTGTATTCTTTTCCGCATCATATCTTTCTCCTTTGCCTCGCCTAATTTAACATTTTTTTTCTTTCATTTTCTTTGATTTAAGTCCTCAAGTTTCTAGCGCCAATATGTAGTTGCAGGAAATCCCACAATACACCCCTCACTATATTTTGTATAACTAATCCATTCAAAAGATAATAGATGAACAATTATGAATGTTTATTAATAATTTTCTTGAAATGTTTACACCGGAAAATGAAATTACACTTAAGAACTTACAAACATTCTCTCTGCTTTTCTCACTTAATGACTTGCTTTTCAATTCAAAAGAATCTCCCCTACAACAGATTCACTCATCCCTTTATATAGGGTAATACATAGTGAATGACAAATTAAGTTGTCCTTTATTTTTCGAATGTCTCGCGAAGTGTGACGATACAAATATTCATACTCGCGATACTTCTTAACTTTCGCCAGACTTGTCATTCAGTTGTGTCATTCATATTTAACCCTCTCGACTCACTCGCAATGTTGTTATCCATTGTCTTCGCGAAGTGTTGTTGTCGCGTCGATCCTACACCTCCGACTTGTGAATAAGTCACATTTGAACAATTCCTTTGGTTCGTATTCCAAACAAGAAAGGAACAATAAACTGCTTTGGTATCAACTCTATTCAACCAAGTGATATGAGTCGGACAAAGGCTCTTTCGATATCTTAACATAAACTCCTTTCGAGTCCTTAGATCTATCTTATGTTCAATCACCCAAAGGTAATCGTTTAAGATTAAGCCAATCGATACCTTTAATCAATTAATCAATCCAATCTACCACAAGGATAAACCAATTATTAATTGGATCCTCTTTTACATGTAATGGAAACAAGTATTGTGCACACCAAAGATTATAAAACCCAAGTCGGATCTTCAATATCTTCTTTGTCTTCAAATCTTCTTAAATCTTCAATAAGAACCTACACACAATCACTTGAATCTCTTGTGATCAATCACGCACAGAACGGAGTCTGTTAACAATGTATTATCACTAGATCGTCTTTAGAACTAACAATAGTCTAAAGATCCCTGTCGAAACTCTGAACTAGTTTGAGTGAATCTTATATCAGAAGAGAAGATTCTCAAGAATAAACAAACTAGGTGCAATCAGATTTCAACCACCGTTAGTCAATCAAATCAATCAAAAACAAAGATAAACCGCAATTATCTAGTTTCCCACCAACGGGTCGCGCTAGAGCTTCTCAATCCCAAAGAAGACTTTAAATTGAGCAGCCGTAAGAGATTTCGCCTAGTTAGGTTACTCTCCTCTCCGAATAGGCGGCTACACCGAAGAACAACAACAAAAGAGTAAATATGTTGTTACGAAGGATTAGTTTGCTAGAAAGGCAAACTTTGTGTATTTATAGACAAGGAAGTTTGGACACCAAGGAATTTCCAAAACCGAAAATATTCTCAAGATATTCATAAAAGCATGATTCGGTTTTCATAATTCTGGAAATGCTGTCAAAAAATAACGATCGAAATCTCTCGAGAAAATCTAATTAGTAAATGCACATTACTAATTCTATAATTTCCCTACAAAATGAAATTAATAACCTTAATTAAAAGATTCTTAACTTACTTATGTTTCGATCCTGGGATTCTCTTCCCTTAGCCGTTAAGAAATATCTTTGAACAATTATAGAAATAAACATTCACAACACGTGTTCAAAGTTTGTCGACTTCTTAACTTTGTAAGTTCTCTTTCACACTTACAACCTTGAAACCGATTTGCCACACTTCCAAACAAGTTTATAATTGGTTCATCTGACTTTCAAGAACTATGTGATTGATCAAACCAACATTCAATCACAATCATGGGTTTACGGTTCTCTACCAAAACAAGTTTCGGTTCTACCTCCATGTGAGTACTGTGCATAGTCACACTAGCTTCCCAAAAGTTCTGTTGACTAGGTACTAGGATCGGTTCCTCACATATATATGGTATCTAACTTATATGTGTTGCACATGTCCATAGGATCGGTTCCCCTTTCTGCTATAAACCTTGTTGCACCCTATACAAGGATCGGTTTCCTTTGATGTACTACACCCCTTACTAGGATCAGTTCCCTTTCCCTTACTAGGATCGGTTCCCTTTCCCTTACAAGGTCAGACATACAAAATCCGATCATACCACAGGTGATTACTTAAGATCGGTTTTACTAATAAACGTTATACCAATACATAAGTCAGGCCTTTGTGAGCAGTTCTACCAAGAACACAACAAGTTGTGAGAGGTTATACTCTATCACACATATTGGTTGTTCATAAGATATGCAATGAATAACAAAACCAATAACACCTGGCAATTTCCTTTTTCGGTTCACAAACAAGTTTATGAACTTACTTCCTTAGAACACATGTAAACATTGTTCCCTAGGATGAAATCTTAACCTCATACCCATACATAATCACAATAGCATTCAAATGATTATGGCGATGTCTTATCTACAAAGTTTAATGGTTAAGCAATAAACCTCGTATTGTATTCCTTAATACTATGTCTATCTAGAGTTAAAATATGCTTCGCAGTTATGTTTTCAATATGCATAACTTGAAAGATACGTTAGGGAATGAAACAGTTCAAGTCAAATATCACTAACCTCAAGTGGAAAAATGATTGTTGTCGTTGTAGCTCCTTGCTTCTTCACATCTTCAAGTCTTCGCAATACTTGTAATGTCTCATATCCTAATACTTTCAAGCTAACCTATATGAAGTTTAACTCTAGTACATAATCACACGACTCTTAACATGAGTTTTGATTCACTAAAATATGACAACCAAACTTGACATACCAACGCTTGGTGGGTTCAACCGAGCCATGCTCTAACACCGCCCAACACTGAATTTTTTCAGATGCTCGTAAACTATTTTTATAAATATGTTTGACATTGCTACAACTCTCATACACACTTCTAAGGCAACATAATTTATTTACTAAATCACTATGTGTTTGTGAATTTTTGTTTAGTCTTGAGTGTTATTGAACACCATTATTGCTTGAATGTTCATAACCTTCTTGGTCCATATGTGAACTTATGAAGTTATGATGCACGTTTTTATTGACTTATATGTGCATCTTCTTCTTTGTCAAGGAAATCTTTTCATACGCGTTTGGTAGCTATTCTTGGTGTAAATCTTTGCGGAAAAGATTGATTCTTCCTTCTAAGAGTAAATCAAATCATGTTGACACAAGTTTGTATCTTAGCTAAGATGATCACAATACTTGGTCTTCATGATTACATATTGTGTATTGTTTGATTACCATGATATGGTTATAATTGTTTAGTAACATGATCTCATGAGAAACTTTTAATGATTGATTATTAGCTCATATCTCCTTGTGGGTTTGATAAAAATCCAACATTAAAATCCTCCTCTTTACAAGAAAGGTCGCTTTTGTTGTTCTCTTGAGAATGACATCAGATGCGGGAGAGTTCTTTTGAACTTGTGCTTAATGATACATATTTGTGGGGAGTGCGGATGTGGAATTGTAGGAGATGCTTGTGCCTTATGTCTCCTTAACACTAACCGAGATTTCTTGGTTGAAATCGTCTAAACTAAAGGTTGGTATGTAATCTCTAGTCTTGAAACTCTTTTGATTAATTCATGATTATCCCGAATTTTTACCTTTGCCAATTTTGTTGACAAAAGGGGGATAATTATTAAGTAGTATCTTACCATATTACATATGGCTTTACGAAGCATCATGTAAGTGGGAGTGAATTATTATCTACGGGTTTTACCTATTTTGCAAAATAAGTATGTGTTGCCTAAGGGGAAAAACATATCACTGTAGTATTGCTTCAAAATTGTGGTGTAATTGAATTTTGAAGAATGTAACAATATTATCTTTATGAATAACAACCAATGAGCAGAGTAATTACCTCATTCTAATAAATCTCTTTTTGAGTATTCTTATAAGTTATTGATATGCTACGGATCTTCAACAAGTACAGAATGAACACATGAAAAATAGAAGACATTGAAGATTCAAGAAATCAAGAAGCGTTGCGGAATTAAAGCATATGTATAATTGTTTTGTCACTAAAATTAACAAAGGGGAGATTGTTAGAGCAATACTCGGTTAAACCCACTAGCATTGGTATGTCAAGTTAGTTGTCAAATTTAGATGACAAAAGGCATTCTTGATTTAGTTTTCTAAAGTAAGTTTCAGACAAGATTAGGTTTAAGAAGTAGAGTATTGTGTTAGAGCACTGCTCGGTCAAACTCACAAGCGTTGCTATCCGAAGCTTGTTTGTCAAGTTTAGTGATCAAAACTATAAGTCTTGATTTCTAGTCTACTTATAGCTAAGTCTCGGATTAGGATATAAATTTTAGTTGAGCTTTAGACTTCACGACGTTCATCGATTGAAGACGGAGAACTACTAAGGGGAGCTTGTGGAACTTCATCAACAAAAGGTATGTGGAGACTTGAACTCATCTATCACTCAAAAGTATATCTAATATATCTCCTATTTGAGACAAAACTCGTATAGCTATATAGACTTCAATTATACACATTTGATATTTCGAGTTGAGTTTAACTTGCTTATATATTTCTCGAAATATGTGTTGGTAAGCTTTCGCTTTAACCAAGTTCATCTTATATTCTTGACGAAAGTCAAAAGATGATCATGTGAAAATCGCCTTGTAACATCTTCCATGATTTGTGTGAGACGGTCATTTGATGTAGACTCGAAATGTTTCGTATTGATCATTCGATCACTTGAAAATTTCTTTGAAGCTAATAGTTTGTGTGAGACAGCTATTGTTGTCTTCCAAGATGTTTCAATGATTGAAATGGGAGTTTAGAACAAATAACTATGATTGGATATAACACAGTATGCATACTTGTATGTTAACTGTTGCAAGTTATTCCAAGTTCCGGAACCATAGTATGCATACCCGTATGCGTACTGGTTGGTTAATAAAAGTCCGGGAACTCATTATGCATACCGGTATGCGTACTGCCGTGAGTTTCAAGTTCCGGGATTTAAAATAGTTTGGTGGTATGCGTACACGTTCGCATACTGGCGAACCCAAACTTAGTCCGGCCACTTAGGTATGCGTACCCATATGCATACGTGAGTAGGTTATGTTCTAAAATCGGTTTGTTCATGAACTAACACATTTATATAATAAGGAATGTAATCTTTTGCAAACCGTGGCTATAATGTTCATGAATTGATTCGAGTGAATCAAAATCGATTTTTCTTCAATTGTGTCTTGTATACTTCTATGAGAATATGAACAATTGAACAACTCTACGAACTAGTTATGGTTAACATGAATATGGTTGATATGAAAGTGTTCATATGGCTAACTTCGGTTAACTATTGTTGAGCCAACAAAGGTGCACACATTTAGGTACGGTTACTCATATCTAAATGAAGTCACTTTTCATTTGTGTGTAACAAGCTAAGTTCGATCTAACGGTTGAAAGATATTAGCTTGAGTCTAATCAGGTTTTCATCTAACGGTGAATATTGAATGATTTGTTACCAAGGTAATATTGATTCCAAACCCTGATTTGAAGACTATATAAGGGAGAACTCTAGCAACTGGGAAACCTAATCCCCACACCTTCTATGTGATACTAATTGCGACTAGAGTCGATTTTCCTTTAACCTTAGGTTTTGGAAAAACCTGTAGGTTAATGACTGAAAGACTTCATTGGGATTGTGAAGCCAGACCCAACTATTTTCTTTGTAGTTGCGTGTTCTGATCTTGCTGTTTTCTATCGTGTTGAGTACTATCTTCTATAAGATTTGCTCGAGATTTAATCTCCGATAGGCAAGATAAAAAGTAGTCACAAACATCTTTGTCTCATCGTTTGTGATTCCACAATATCTTGTTTCGCTACCATACAGTTAAAGATTATTGTGAGGTGATTGATATTTCTAGGTTGTTCTTCGGGAATATATGTCTGGTATATCAATTGCTTGATTTATCAAAAGACGGAAAGAAAATCATAGGTATATGTGTGGGAGACAAATTTATCTATTCAATAAAGTTTTTTGTGTGAGACAGATTGGTTTATCAAGTCTTCGACTTTGGGTCGTAGCAACTCTTAGTTGTGGGTGAGATCAACTAAGGGAATCAAGTGCGCATAATCCGGCGTGGTTCTAGAGGCGTAAGGAACGCGACTGTACCTTGATAAGTGTGAGATTGGTTAGGGCTCAACTACATTCCAGTCTGAAGTTAACTTGGAGTAGTCTAGTGTCTGTAGCGGCTTGATACAGTGTGGTGTTCAAATTTGGACTAGGTCCCGGGTTTTTTTTTGCATTTTTGGTTTCCTCGTTAACAAAACTTCTTGTGTCTGTGTTATTTCTTTTCCGCATTATATTTGTTATATAATTGAGATATCACAGGTTGTGCGTAAGTTCAATCAATTGTGAATCCAGCCTTTGGTTGTTGACTAAATTGATTGACACTTGGATATTGGTTTTTGATACCGTCCAAGTTATTTCTTATATTCAACCGGGCTCGCAAATTCCTATTTGTTTGATTGCAGATTGAATTAAGAAATTGAGATATAACTCTTGGATATACTTTTCTTAAGATTAAGTCTGACTGTCTAGTTGATTCTCTTGAGAGTATGTTGGAGTTTGTCCATACAGATTGCCTAAACGAAATATTGGTTGAGGTTGTTAGACCCCCGCTTTTTAAATTGGT
This sequence comes from Papaver armeniacum, assembly GCA_023531295.1. Lineage (NCBI taxonomy): Eukaryota > Viridiplantae > Streptophyta > Magnoliopsida > Ranunculales > Papaveraceae > Papaver > Papaver armeniacum. The sequence continues at coordinate 130,929 of JAJJWW010014429.1, forward strand.
ATCAGAGTAAGCAAACACGTTTAAGACCTTATAAGTTTGTAGCGATCGGACTCTATGGATAGTAAAGTCTCGATAAACACTTCACCAGGATTTAACTCTGATCTTAGAGAAAGTTCTGAAGAGCTTGTTATTCTCCAGAAAAAGTTGGATGAACAAGTCCGGATCAATTCTGATCTTATTGCAGAAATTGCAAAGTATAAGGATTTAAAGTCTGTCAAAGTTCCTTCAATGGATTTGAATAACTCCTTTAACTCTTCTCTGAAGAATTGTCGCAAGTCAGGGGATAAGCGAGGTTTAGGCTTAATGAAACCTGATGGGACCCAAAACTACTCAGATGAGATTAAAGATGCTGGTCCATGTATGTTTTATGATTCTCACAATCATTTTAAACATACATGTACATCTTTCAAGAAAAGTTTAAAGGTTGCGAGTAATCTTCATAAGAAAGCTGAACAAGATTGTTAAACGAAATATTGGGTGAGGTTGTTAGACCCCAGCTTTTTCAATACTGACATGACATGACAATTAATGCTTCACTCTTAGCTGAGTAGCATGAATCTCTCGAAGTGTCTGAATTAAGGTATGCATGAAGGTACCTGATTAGAAACGCGCAATCTGTATCAATGAGACCAGCGTCGCGCTGCTACTCTTAAGAGTGAAAATTAGTAATTTTATGTTAATACGCAAAATTTACTTAAAATTGATTAATTTTGCCTCAATACACAAAATTTAATTTTTTGACCTAATTTTGTGTCAACTCGCAAAATTGGATTTCTGCCATAAAAACGGAGCATGCACGATATCTTGATCCCTATTGGTCGAGATTAAACCTAGGCAAGCTAGGAAACTGGTTCATCATAGAGCCAGTAGGATTAAAACTCTAATAAAATTGGAAAATTAAATAAAAAGGGAAACCGTGACTGAGTGGGTCAGTCATGGTCCATGGACAGGACACGGCCGCGCCACTTGGCCGGCCGGTTTGCCCTAGCTTACACCCCCCATGGCCGACTGGACTTGCTCCACACTATCCACCGTACGCTCATCTTCCTTATCGACCAATCACATCGCTTCTATGCTACAAGCTTCACTTTAAATTGGAGATGGAAGTAGGCTGGTCAACACGTTTTATTTTCTTAAGAAAATAGATCTTGGCCGCCCAAGTCAGTTGCAAATTGATCACGACCACACAACTTGGCTGGCTCAATTATCTAAACCTAACTCTTGCAAGCTCGACAAATAAGGTGTCGTTATGATGATTGGCCACATGTCTATTGCCTCGACCAATCACCAAGCTTCTAGCATACCTGCTTCGCTCCAAATTGTTGCCCAAAGTAAGCTAGTCGAGCTGCTTCTTGTATATAAGAAATTTAATCTAAACCGTCCAAGTCAGTCGCGAAATGATCACGACCACACGACTTGGCCGGTGAATTTAACAAGCTTGGGCCTCTCTCCTAGCATGATCGAGCAAGCTCCATGACAACTAGCTACGGAACCTCTACTATTTCAGCCAATCAGGTCGCTCCTAGCCTGCCTGCTTTGCTCTGAATCATCGCCCAAAGTAGTCTAGTCACGGTGCCCATAAGCGTCTTAATTAGGTTAAACGATAATCAAAAACTGCCGCAAATCATCTCAAACCATCCAACTTGGCTAGCTGATTTGACCGGCTTAGATTTGATTTGAGGCGACCAATGAGGTGTCGAGATTGCTACTTTCCATCCTTCTCCTCAATGGTCCAATCACGTCGTCCATGGCTTGCATGTACAACCCTCAAATGATCGATCAAATGAAGCCGGTCACACTCCCTTTAAGACCTTGAAATCCGCGACCAACTTGAGCAGGCTCCATACAACGATGCTTTACATGCATCGATTATTTTTGAGTTGCTTGCTTGAAAACGATGATTTACATGCATCGTTTACAAAAGATATTTTTGGAATATCGATTTCATAATAATTTAATTATTTAATCTAAAAATCACCATATGTTACTTTTGAGTATTAATTCACGGTGAGTCTCATTCATACGGCTTGGCTTGTCACTTATAGCCACCTACTTCCTAGCTTGCGCATGATTGGCTGAAATACTTAGGTCTTACAAATAAGGCCCACTCAGCAAATCCCATGCAGGACTTGTTCCATTCTTCATGTGACTTGCTCCATATTTTCTACACAATACTCGAGACATAAAATATGTCACAAAATTGGGGGATGTTCATCATGGTATTGGTCTGGCGGTTTACAGCATGTGGCGTGCAACATGCCCATTATGAGAAAGTGTCAGAAAATGCAGACAATTGACAAAATTGGAGGAGTAGTGGATGTAAAACTGACCAGTCTTCCCTTCACAATAGGGACATGGTTCTCACCATTTTTACACGATGTCCACCTCTTCACTACTCAACTACTCCGACTTCCTATGAGATCAGGATGATTGACTACGACTTGGTATAAATAGGTTTTCAATCCATTCAATCAGGATTAATCGTAAGTATCCAGAAAAACACAGAGAACGCACAACTTATATTTTACAAGCAAGTTCCACATTCTGATACAAGTCATACACAATTACACCTTACGGCGCCTATCTCTCCGATCTCAACACATTCTCTGCTTCCCTCCCTAAGATCAACCCTTTGCCTGCATTTTGTGACCGAAGCAAGACTGGAACGGCCATTTCTTGGTTTATGCTAGAATTGTACATATTGATATCTCGAATCTAAAGTACTCCTGTGCAGTACATTTGTTTAGGGTTTAGACTCGTTTCTCATCAACCTACCCACTTTTACTCTTTTCTCCAGAATCAGTTTTTGCCCTACTACAATTTGTATATCTTAATTTTATATTTAAATTAGGATTAACTATAATTTCACGTTTTTTTAATATAATTTGGGCAATAACGCTCGAATTTACAAGATTTAGTTGTTTTAGGTAATTTTTTTTTATTCTGTGTTAATTTCGAAAACTATAACATTACCAAAAAGAAATATAAAATGGGGACACAATTAACTAGAAGCGAGAATCAACCAGAAGCTCTGGTGAATGTGAACGTTCGAAAAAACTTTGTTCTTATATAGAGAATAAAAAGGCACATTTTTGAGAGTTTTCCCCGAGCCCCTAAATTGGTAGAGACACCCCGACGAAGGGATACCAATGTATTTACAAAATCTTTATAAATAAGAATTTACAATTTTTATATTATCTCTCTCTTACAACACCCTGTTGACAGCTGAATAACAGCTGATCCAATGTGACATTCGATGTGGCGGACTAAAGTGACTACTCATCCTAACCACGTCATAAAATAAAAGAGAGTAAACAAATACCAAATTTATTTTCTGAAAGAACTTTATTGTTTTCTGAAGAGAATTCTCTTTTACGTTTCCATAGTTCCAACTATACATGGTTTAGATCTTCAAACCATTATTTTCTTTCCCTAATTTTGAGTTTTATCCTTCACATATAATCTTAATTATAAGGCAATGAGAAAATTAGGCTTTTCATGAAATTCAAGCTCTTCCAAGTAAATCAAGAATACAAAACAAGGTTTGGACAAGTTAGGCAAGATAAAGAGAGGTCCAAATATGTCTAGGGAGAATATAAATCAATGGTTGTGAATAAATCTTGGCAAAGTTAGGCTAGATAAAGAACGACCGAGACTTGTCCAAGAGGGGAGATAAATCTATAGTCGCGGTTTGTTACAACTTAAATATTATAAGTGCTTTGTTAATTAGTGTTTCACTAATTGTTCATAATAAATAATTTATTAATTTTTTGATTATAAAGGTACAATATTTTTTTTTTTTGTTTTTTTTTGAATAATAATTAGTAATAAATGAAATTAATCAATAGAATCGTACAAAACTTTGTTTGGTAGCCTAGCAACAAGCTGAGCACCAACCCCCTTCTGAATAACAACGCCTAGTCTATAGAAAAGAAATTTACCTACGCCACTACTGACATCATTACTAACTAAACAATTCTTCAATCTCTTAAAAAAACACCAAGTATCATCCATACAAACATCATCACTTGTGAAGGGCGAGACTCCTGTAACATCCATACAAACATCTTGGCCATTCTCACAAGGGAATACCTAGACGATAGCAAACGACGACTCTAAACTGTCTTGGTCCAAGGCATTGATTCAAGCCACTAATGGGTACTGCCAAAAGGTAATCTTGAGCGTGCTTAACACTGCCAAAAGTGTTTTACTAATTAGTGTTTCACTAATTGCTCATAATAAGTGTATTAATTTTTTATTATAAATGTTCCCATAATTAATTTAGTAAATATGTGTAACACCCCGTGTTTTTAGCATGGCGCATGGTAAAAGATGCGCCATTTGCTTGTGATGAAGCTTCATCCAAAGCTTCCCTTTCATAGTGAGATGTGTTTTGGCCCGGGGCCATATTTGGTGCCAAGGAAGGCACATTGCGTAGGCATATTGGAAAGAGTCCAATGTTGCATCATCATGATACAATAGGACAGTTGGGTAGGTGGCCTTGAGCTTGTAGCGTAATCATTGCGCATTATGAAGGCTATTGGCCTAGAGCTAATATCGCACAATCATTGTGCATCAGGCCAGAGAGGGCTGGCCGAACGAGTGTTGCGCAATCATTATACGCAATGATTGCGAATGGACACAATCATTGCGAATGGACACAATCATTGCGAATGGACACAATCATTGCGAAGTAACGCAATCATTGCGAATGAACAGTGAAGCAGGCATGTCAATTTGGTCCCCTTTCCAAACTTGTAGAAATTGCAAGTTAACTTATATAGGGAGGGGTAGTTGGTTGAAGGTGCATATGCGGACTATGTACCAAGTAAGCTTCATAGCTTAGCCAGAAGAGTATAAATGATGCCTAAGACTCATTTATAGTTGTGTAGCATTGCGAAAAGAGTATTTGATGCGAAGGCATCACTATGCCACGGCGCGGACCCGGTGATGCATAATCAATGTGAATCTTTGACGGAACGGCCTATACGGACCAGGCCATTACCACTATTGCTAGGCCACAGCCTTGTAAACGAGTTTGGTTAAGTTGATATCCCTTCAAGGATGAACTACGATCTGTGCTTGATCCCTTTAGATTAGGGAAGGGTACGTGAGGAAGCGCATGAATGAGTTGCAAGCATTTCCGGTCCAAAGACATTGTCGCTCATATCATCTAATTGTGAGATGATTGCGACATTCTGGCCTCTCATATCATCTGGCTCGGTAGCTCGACGCAAGAGATGATTGTGGCCAAACTTGATGAGGCAAGTTGCATTCCATTCACTGGATGCTAATACTTCCTATCAAGGCGTTCGACGTAGGTTAAAAACCCGAGTGTCATAATTTAGCTCAAGAGGAGTCCATTTTGATGGTAAACGGCCCAAAGATCAAGACATGTGATCTATAGATCCACATGGTCACTAGAATTTAGCCAAATTCCATCGTTTAAGGCCTCAAAATGTCGTTTTTGCCGTTTTAGGAAAGTTTTTGTTTTCTTAATAAACCCTTCGCGGAACAAGGGTAAGTTGGAACGGTGTGGAAGCTAAGTCAGCCGCATCATGCTCCACGAGCATGCCTGCAAGGGAAAATGGACGTGCATTTGCCTATCTTTTAGGCCCGGATCGTAGCTTCATCATGGCGCACCGGGGGAGTTACGGCTTGCGGGGCAACGCGCCAAAGGCGTAATTTTCCGGTCCGTCACAATATGTATTTCTATTAATAAATGATTTTGATTTTGATAAAAATAATATTAATAGACATTAGTGGCGGTAGTGGGTGGTGTAAGTAAATTAGAATCCAGTGGACCAATATACAGGGGGGAATTAGTGAAAGCGGCGGTGGTTTTTAGAAAGTGGTGGAGGTGGAAACATTAGTGGTAGTCAGGGGCGAAGCCAAGCCGAATTGTAGTTATTTTTGGTTTTTTTTATCATAAAATGGGCTAGTAAGTTCATTTTGCACCCATATCCAACTTTCCAAGAATTTTTACTCCCCCTTCTTCAAAATCATGGCTTTGCCCTAGTGCATAGTGGTGGTGGAAGAAGTAGTAGACGGTGGGTGCTGGTGATTGTATTGGTAAAGATGTGGTAAGTTGTTTTTAGCACGATAAAGAAAGGGACCATAATTCAAGGATGATATCAAATAGGAAAAAATATTCATGACCGCTGGATCACCGAAATTATACCCCTGCTATCTTTGGTACCAGATCGTATAAATTATGGTTTTTAATATTAAAATAATATTGACAGCAAAACAAAAGAGATTATAACAAGATAAAAAATATAATGGTATAATTTAATTGATGAACTAATTTTGTTCAATCTGAACCTCATACATGTCGTTTAGGATAGAAAATTAGAATATCTTCCAACAACCTACTCGGGTGGGCGGCGATGGTGGTGACGGTGGCCGAGTCAGAAATTGACATTGAAAGGGCTATTTCTTTTTTAAAGAAACATGTAAACTTTGACGGACTAAACCCTAAGCATTTGTGGAGTTGTAATCTTGATCTGTGATCGAACTTGTATCGTTTTCGATCTCAAATCGACTCTATCAATGAAATTATGAGGCATCCCTGTTTTATGGAAAACAAAAAGAAAGAATAGTTTTGCGACCTTGTTAAAATATTCTTATAGAAAGATTATTCTTATATAGAGTTAACTATTACAAAAATTACCAAGGTAAGATCAGATTTTTTTATTCATATATGGAGTTTATTCCGTTATAAAGTATTATTATATGGAGGTTTTACTACAATACTTGAATTATACCCGTCCAACCAGGAAAATTGCCAACCAGGCTTGACGGTGGCATGGAAAATGTCTTATGTTGATTTTGGGTTTTAACCTTCACGATGGGTGGCTTACATTCCAGAACTCTTCCAAAAATAAATAAAAAAAAAAAAAAAAATTTCACCTATTTGCCACCCATACTTTTCCTATTTGCCACTCACATTAATTGTCACCCCCACTCATTCTATTTACCACCCATTTTTTTTTTTATATATCCTAAATACCACTTCTTGACTTTTTATTTATTTACACCCAACAACAAAACCATCCAATAATTAAACCAAAAAAAATCATAAGTTCTAAAATAATTCTTCTTCAAATCTCTACCATCGACTACCTTCTTCTACACCACCTTCATCCACACCACTGTCATTCATAAGAGAAAGAAAAATACCAACTATTTGCTACGTAAGTTTGGAGCTTATCTTGTTTGGTTATTCTTTGCATAGTGTAATTTATGAATTTGGCATTAAGGATTGGATCACTTAACTTCTTTCGAATCAACTTTAACTCAGTTGTTCTTGTTTGATTGGTGCAAACAATTAATTAAATAAATTTCATTGAAAGAATTGCTCTTTTTAATTGTTATTCAAATCCACTAAAGTTGGATGTAATAGTCCAGTTCTTGTTGGTTTACAGACTCCTAGTCGTTCAATTAGAAACAGCTACAAAGATTCTAAAAAAGATTATATATGCACGAACTTTGTTTTGGTAATATCGTTGAAAGAACGACAATAACTTAATGTACTCATCCTTTTATTGACGACTTAAGACAAACCCTAAAATTCATTTATGAACGACTACAAAGTCTTCAAAAAAAAAATGCTATTCAAGAACTTGTTTATGGTAGTTGTGATTGTCTACTTGTTGATGACTTGGAGTGCCCATAATCATCAAACGACTACAAGATTTCAAAAAAAAAAAAAAAAATTTCTAGATACAACCGACTGTTGCCTAACAAAGTCGTCCAGTATTGGACGACTGGAATCCTTCTGGTCATCCTATAACTAGTGACCATGTTCAACAAAAATCGAAAAAAAAAAAGAAAGATAAAAGAGAAGAATACACTAATTAAATTACAAACGCTGATTACTTACCTCCAAACCGTATTCACTAAATGAGTCGCCAGTAAAATTAATATAATTTTGTTAGACTTTTGATTTATATGAGGTTTGGGTTTTTTGTCTTAAGTTTTCAATCGTGGAATCTTTCATAGTAATAGTTTACGTACAAATTATTTGCCGATCAAATCGTTTTTTTCTTAAAGAATTAAACGATAAAAACAGAATTCTAACCTAGGCTAATGCATTTAAATGATTTTCTTTTTTCTTTTTATGATGCAAATGGGGATTTATGGAGAAAGTTATAGTCAAATTTAATTTAAATGGTTTAATTCTAACCTAGGCTAATGCATTTAAATGGTTTTTTTTCCTTTTTCTGATGAAAATGGGAAAAAATACAATTACAAAGTATATTTACTCTAGAAATTCTAACGAAGGCGGCAAATAGGAAAAATATGGGCAGGTGAAACCAAATAAGATATGCTCCAAAAAGAAAAAAAGAAAAAAAACCAAATAAAATTCCACCAAACGTGTCCTTGAAAAAGTTCGAGTTAGGTCACCCCTTCACATGTCACATGAGTTGGGTATATACTTGTGTATCAAAGTAAATAAACAATCGGAAATCCCGAATTGATGATCTGAATTGTAGCCAATCAAAACCGTTGCTTTTCGTGAAAAGTCGTGCAAATCTCAACGTGGATTACCATGTACGATGACATACCTTATCATCCTCGGGGACTTAACTAACATTCTGATGTACCAGGTTGATAGGTCACTAAATCCAACCGTGCGATAACCTTGAGTTGGATAAGAATCCCGATTGACCAATCCAACAGGTACACTCCTAAGGCGTGGTCCGACAAACTTTGACATAAACGTACAGTAACAGAACTCATAGCCTTATGTGTATGGCGAGGGCGTTATACGCACCCGGCGTATTAAAACACCAAGCCCTTTTAAGTACTTTCTGTTCTATATAAGAGTACTCACCATTCTCTCTTCTTCTATCGATCTATCCGAAATACATTTTCTTTCTTCGATTCCACTGTTAGGGTTGATCTCCAGTCGATTAAATCTAATCTCAATGGCTAAAGATCCAGTTCGTGTTCTTGTTACTGGTGCTGCAGGTTTGTTAAAAAACGATCTCTTTCTGAATTTTTATCTAGTTCTTTTTCTTTTCTTTATATTTCTGCTGCTAATCAAGATCTGGACTGATTTTCAGTGTTTAGTCAACTAATCTAATTTTAGCAAATTACTTAAAGTGATCTATGTGATCCAGTTGGATTTTAGTGTTTGATTGTTTGGAAATGAAAATTAGAAGTGTTAAAGAAGATTAGATGAAAACCCTAAAAAATCTTGATGTAACGTTTTCTGATCTTTGATTGGTTATGTCAAATTATACGACGCGTTTACTGTAATTGTATCGTTGTAATAAAGCATTGTAGATATCCTTGTTTACTTACATGGATTATGAGTGTATTTTGATCTGAGCATTTTTAGTTATTCCTGATCTGGTTTTTGTATGTTTCTTAAAAAGTTCTTCATTTCTGATTTTGCCATCACGTCAGTGTTGTCAAGAATTCTTACAATTATGCACGAATGAAGCTTTATAAATGTTATTCAGTGGTACTATGTCTTTTTTATAATAGGATCGAATGCATAAGAAATTGTTGGATATGGATTGTACTGTTATGATTAGTTTTTATTGTTTGTTTGTTATCCGCATTTGTCACAAGTGTTTGTTTTCCGCATTTGTCACAAGTGTTCATTTTCAGCACTAACACTTTTCTTATTATCCAAATGGTGATTTAAAATTTTTTTTTTTTGTCTGCACTACTTCAATCGAGTTCTTGTACCACCATTTACTTAACCATGGATTCCGTGTCATATAGAGTCGAAGGGTATTTTTTTTCCTTCGTATTTTAGTATGTTGTTTTGCCTGCTTCTATATATGTTGGTCTGACTTCACCTCATATATGCTGGAGGTTATGTTTTGACCTTTATATTGCTCTCTGCAAGAGGATGTTTCCAATTGCATTTGTTATGTGTTCTTTTTCCTTTTAGTGAATTTTTGCAAAGATCTCTATTTTGCCACCACTTTAACATATAATTATGTTGTTTATCACATCAAATACATCGTTAGATGTCCATTGGGCATCCTAGTAGCTGGTCTTGTGAACTGTCTTGTTAATGTATCAAATCTATGTTATAGAGATAGTGTGAAGCACTTAAATTCTTAAGGAAATTGTCTGACAAAGTTCTGGTCAGTATTGTCTGTGAGTTTTTCTATATAGCCTAGCGAATGAGATGAATTGTGCATTTATGTTTTCATATGTAATACTTTTTTTTTGTTTTTTTCCCTATTTCAAGAGTATTTCATATAGGTGCTTGTTAATCAGTTGGGTATGATTAAATAAAAAACGAACTGAACATGGTCTAATATTTACTCTATTCTTCTTTTGCGATTGGTCTAATTTGCAGGACAGATCGGGTATGCTCTCGTACCCATGATTGCTAGGGGAGTGATGTTGGGTGCTGATCAGCCTGTTATCTTGCATATGCTTGACATTCCACCAGCAGCAGAGGCTTTGAATGGAGTTAAAATGGAGCTGGTTGATGCTGCTTTTCCTCTTCTTAAAGGTAGATGCTCATTTTTCTTTCTTTTTTGTTCAAAGTGCTGTTATTAAAATTTCACCTGAATAGTTGATCGAGGTACATAATTTGTTATCCCTTTTTCATTAGGATAGTAATAACTAAATTTTTTGCTTCGATCAGGTGTTGTTGCTACAACTGATGTTGTGGAGGCATGCAAGGGGGTCAATATCGCAGTCATGGTTGGTGGATTCCCAAGGAAAGAAGGAATGGAGAGAAAAGACGTGATGTCCAAAAATGTTTCTATCTACAAGTCCCAAGCATCTGCCCTTGAAGCACATGCAGCTGCTAACTGCAAGGTTCGACTTTTTTCAAATCAGTAATGGAAAGATATGGCTAGATTAGTGCGCTGAGGACTTTTTGCTTAGTATACATTTTTGCTTATTGTTTATGCAGGTTCTAGTTGTTGCAAACCCTGCAAACACCAACGCGTTGATCCTTAAAGAGTTTGCTCCATCCATCCCTGAGAAAAACATCACTTGCCTTACCCGTTTAGATCACAACAGGGCTCTTGGTCAAGTCTCAGAGAGATTGAGTGTCCAAGTCAGTGATGTTAAGAATGTTATCATTTGGGGAAACCACTCTTCAACTCAGTATCCAGATGTTACCCATGCAACTGTCAAAACATCAGCTGGAGAAAAGGCTGTTAGGGAGCTTGTTGCCGATGATGCATGGTATGCAGACATTTTACTAGACATTTTTTTTTTTAATTATACAAACTTACATTTGCAGTTTGCTGAACAACTTTAGCTTAATACATATATTTTTATGCTTTGAAGGTTGAATGGAGAATTCATCAGCACTGTTCAACAGCGTGGTGCTGCAATTATCAAAGCAAGAAAGTTCTCAAGTGCCTTATCTGCTGCAAGTTCTGCTTGTGATCACATTCGTGATTGGGTTGTTGGAACTCCAGAGGTAACTATTTTATCGATCCATTTCCATAATCAGAATTGTCAATGTGAACTTTGCTCATTCTCTCTTCTCCATGGGGGATTTCAGGGCACTTGTGTTTCAATGGGAGTGTATTCTGATGGGTCATACGATGTACCTGCTGGGCTCATCTATTCTTTCCCCGTGACTTGCAAAAATGGAGAATGGTCAATTGTACAAGGTATGGTTTATTTCCATGAATATTTTATGTATCCTCATCAAGAGAAAACTGCATCATTTTTTTATTCTTTTTTGTCTCAAGTAAAATGCTGAAAAGAAAAAGAAGATTGAATCTGAATCGGAGCAGAGTCTGTTGAACCTAGACTGTAGCTTATCATTTTCTGTTCATCTGTTATTTGGTAACAGGACTTTCAATCGATGACTTTTCAAGGAACAAATTGAACAAAACAGCAGAGGAACTCAGTGAGGAAAAGGCTTTGGCGTACTCATGCCTCGCTTAGATGCTCTCCTTTTAGTTCTGTGTGAGAGTTGATTAACCTCATCTTTTTATATGGTGGGAGAATTAGGGAAGCACTTTGGTTTTGAGTAATAATAAAAAACAAAAGAAAGGCAGAACCTTGTCGGGTGAACAGTTATGATTTAGAGCTCTAGCTGCTACTGTTTGAATGTTCAATTTAAAGTTCAGTTTTCTTTGAATCTTTTCTTGTCTTAGTAGGTTTTTCTTATACCAACTTCTCAAACCAAGAAAATTTGAATATTGTAGATGCATTTCTAGTAGAAGGTATTATTGTACATATCTAATTTGGAACATGTCAACAGCCGGATCAGTATTTTTTGTAAAGATAAAATCATGCACAAGTCTTATAATCATCGGCTAATCTTACACTCCAAAAACAGTCCGCAATTTACTACTTTGTAGTTTCATTTTTCGGGTTACCCATTGGCTAGTGTTTATTAGTCCGTAGATTTTGAAATTATTCAGTAGATTTTTATTGGAGGAAGATGGAAGAAAAGGAGCCCTTTACCACTTCAGGCGTAAAGCATCTCCAACACAGCTTTAGTGTTCTTTGGAAAGAACAGGCATCTCCAATAGTTTAAATTTGTGAATATAGATCAGTTTGTCATAATTTTGAAAGGAGAACAAAAGATTTTCAGATTTTTGAGAGAAATAATCCGTTTATTACTCTCATGAATAGAAAAAAAAACATTTTCAGATTTTTGAGAGAAATAATCCGTTTATTACTCTCATGAATAGAAAAAAAAACATACTTCATAAATGCTCTCTCATTGTACGACTGCTTCTCTCTCCCCCTCACTTGATTTCTCTCATCTCCGGTTATTCTTCTATCTGTTATCCTGTTTGCCGGTGGCCTAACGGCTAGTTTCGGCCGGCATCCTACCGGATCTCTCATCGTCTTTTCAATTTCTTCATCTGTTTCTTCATGAAACCTTTCTAATCTCTCTTGACTCTCTTCAAATCTCTGCGATATGAAATCACCAGGTCCAGAAGGAATCACAAATATCATAGTCACAAACGGAATAATCAAAATCACAACTACTATGGAACATAACAATCAATGTTTATGCAACTGTATCACCATCACTTACAGCAGACTCAATGGCATCCGAGACAAGAACAACCCTCACAATATCAATCTTTCCAGCCACGATTTGAGCAATCAAACGACAACAATTACCCCGATCAATCACAACCTCTTTGAAAAAGTTAATCTCAGTCTCACTCTTCTAACCAATTTCACTGAGAATAAACAAACGTGAAAAATACTAGAACCCCCTACTATATGGGTTCAATGTATAGAAGCCCCACTAAATGGATCCTCTCCTATCAACTCCATACTTTCAATTTTTAATATTTCTAGGCCCAGAACTTTAGATTTCAGGGCTTGGTAATAAAAGTTTTATTTATCATAATTTTAATAATTCCAATACTACCCTTTAGTATTTATATCCATTTACACGTAAAGAAGCTAATTCGTCTCGTCATTTTCATTTTCACTTTCAATCTCTCGTCTGAAGAATTCTAGGGTTTTCATATCAAACCGAAGAAAATGATTACGGAGAGGAAGAAATCGATTTTAGATCTATCGATCTCTGCTAATGATGTTTACTTATTTACAAATCGAAGAACAAAATCAATCATAGTTAGTTTTCAGATTAAATCTCAAATCAAGGTTTTCTTTCTTCTCCATTGATTACATCTCAGAGCCGCAACATTTTTTTTTTTCTTCAATTGATCGATTAACATCTCAATCACCCAATCGATTTGATCTAAGTTCTTTAATATAGATTTCTCAGTTGATTCGAAGACATCTTATGTATTGATTGAATTGTTCTTGTTTTCAATCGATTTGATTTAAATAGGTTTAAGAACTGATCATTAATCTAAAAATTTGAATCAATCAATTTATTCCAATTTGTTGCTTCGAAGCTACTTCAGGTAAGGTTTTCATTTTGACCGAATATGTTTTACTCATTTAGTAGCTCTATTTTCTTATTAGTTTGATTAGTTTTTGATTTTTGTTTTGGTTGTTCTATTCAGATCGGAGCGGAACAATATAATTTTTCGTGAATCCATAAGTTTTGAGTCCAGGTACGTTTAGATTGTTGTTATTACTGTTGATGTTGCTGTTTTAGGTATGATTTGTTGATAATACTAGTTGAATTTAATCAGCTAAAAACGATGAACTCTCATGATTACAATGGATTCAGTTATTGACTTGTATATGTAGATGATAAGACGAAATCTGATTGTTAAAACATCTGTAGATGTTGTATGGATATGTTTCACAGTTTGTGTCTAGGAACTTGGTTAGCTATCATGGGTTGTAGATGCTATCACTCTTTATTCACTTGTAATGTTGGATGCTAAGTATGTTGTACTAGGTTTTAAGTTATTCAAACTTGAAATCATAGCTTTTCGTTATCTTAGATGCTTATTTTGTGTAAAATTCAGGCAATATACAAAAGAGACTCTTATGAGGAAAAGAGCATTCTTACTGTTTTCAGTTCTTCTACCACAAACTTCGTTTGTACTCTTATTCACCAAATTAACTTAAGGTGTTTCGGAACAGGTACATATTGCTGGTGTTGGTGATTTTCGTTTAGCTGGTGTTATAAGTACAATTGATCCTTTCCCTTTACGGTTGGAGGTTCATGACGTTCCTTTGTCATTCATTCTCGTTGGAGTTATCAGTCCCGAAGATGACACTGTTGATCTTATGCAGGTTATTTTGCCTTCTCTATTTTTGTTTTTATCATTCGAAGTATGCCGAAATTTTTTACTCATATATGAATATGAACTAAGAGGAAGACATTTACTCATGTTATCTGTTAACTATACTCTGTTTGCCATCCTATTTGATCATGTATAAGTGTTATTTCAGGCGAGACTTAAGCGACATAACCTACATGTTAACTTTAAATCATATTAGGAAGATACATGTGTAACTGTAAATCATCTGCAACTCCTTATGTCACTATATGTTAATTGCTATAGAATTATAGGAAAAGTATGGAACCTTCTGTTGGTAGGAACCCATATTTGATGAAATTATGTTGCTATAAGCATGTGTATCTACTAGTTACACATGCTAGAAAGCATGTGCAACTACTAGTTACACATGCTTTTAGGATATGTAATTGCTGGTTACACTTGCATTTTGGATGTGTAATTGTTGTTTACACATGTATTTACAGATGTATGTCTTTTTATTTGTTTAGCTTGCTAGATTCATTGGTTTTGTTTTTATGATTTTCTATGTTTGTGCATATAAGAAAAAACGACGTCTGGAATGATCATAGGAATGGTATGAATTTGGTTTTTATCTTCTCTTGCATGTTATTGAAAGAAGTTATGATCAATCTCATTTGGACTTCAAACTATTTTACCTATACAATGTTGCAACTAATTCTTTCCTCTTACAATATGTCATGGTCGTTACTATCTTTGCTTTCTAAATTCAAGACCAGAATGAAGAGACAAGCAAGAGAAGCTTCGTTATGGCGTCTGTTACACTGGTGTTTGTCACTGAAAGAACAAAGTTACAGCTGCAAGACATCAACTTTCAGATTCAAAAAGACAAGTAGGTGGTTTGACTGTGAAATAAACAAATTGATAGGTGAAGTGATGGTGATCTTTAACTTGTCTTATCTCTTATTTGCAGAGGGAATTTCACTGGCATCGGTAAATCTAAGAGGAAACTGTAGTTGCAGGAAATCCCACACTACACCCCTTACTCAGTTTTGCTTGACTAATCCATTGAAAGATGTGTGATCAAGAATATTTATTAATTGATTCCATGAAA
Organism: Papaver armeniacum; assembly: GCA_023531295.1. Classification (NCBI taxonomy): domain Eukaryota; kingdom Viridiplantae; phylum Streptophyta; class Magnoliopsida; order Ranunculales; family Papaveraceae; genus Papaver; species Papaver armeniacum. Next base: position 146,646 of record JAJJWW010014429.1, read on the forward strand.
TGTTTACACAGTACAATAGAATTATACTTAGAAATTAAAGCGCTCTTTAAACTTTCTCTCTCCTAATGACTTGCTTCACCATTCAAAAGATCTCTCTCTCAACAGACTCATTTAGCCCTTTATATAGGGTAATACATAGTGGATGACGGCTAAGCTATCCTTTATTTTCGGGAATGTCTCGCGAAGTGTCGCAAGTGCACGAATATTCATTCTCGCGACACTTCTTAACCCTCGCCAGGTTTCATGTCTTCCAATTGTTTTGTTTGTCGTTATTCATCGCGTCGTTTATTTTAGCTACCTGCGACTCCCTCGCGACACCGTCGTTTATTAATCCCGCGAACCTTGTCCGTTGCGATATTATGATCCTACATCTTGCCTCTTTTTCCTTGAATATTGCTTGAAGAGCGATTTGAAGGAAAAATTCGTTGTTGTAATAATCCTTGGTTTCAATCGGTGAAGGAACGAGCGAAAGAATATTTTTCTTGAAAAGTACGTACTTGCCTCTATTCTTTTAGCGAAGTTAGAAGCTTCTTTGTAGTATATATATGAAGTTCCGTCTCTGTCTCTCCTTACATCTCTCTGCGAGGAGAGAATATCATGAGAATCAATATTTTGATTTGCCGCAACTACTTATCTTTATCTGTTTGACTCCGTACTATTACACGTGATTTTGACTATTAAAGTCTTTTCTTGACACGTCTCTTCCACCCGTTTATTCTCGTCCATTCGTGTCTCTTCTCGCATTAAATGCCCTCGTTTTCCTCAAGAATCTTTTGATTTCTCTATATATAGCTTTCTTTTCCTCCTCTTTTCTTCCTTTAATTTCTCTCTGCAACTTTTCTTGACTCTCTCCTTCCGCAATTTGCGCTCCCCGCTCTCTGTAATTCTTTTCTTCATCCCTTCTAACGCTGATCCTAATCTCCAATCTCCCATCCATTCCCATACTGATAATGGCCTTCATTAGTCGTGCATACAAATCTTCCTTTGATGATGTTCAACAGAAGTTGCTCGAGAAGGGTTTTACTCTATCAACCATTCCTGATCAAGAATCTTCATCTATTCTTTCGCAAAGTTGTTTTCGATCATCAATGTGATGATCAAAAATTATAGTCTCGCTAGGTCACTTCTCGCAGGACTTCCCATTCCCTTATACAATCCCGAGATGCCTTTATTTTATGAAATCTTGGCCCATGAAAAATTCTCTCGGGCCGTTTATCAATTATGTGGCGATTGCATTCGCCTAATGCTTGAGTTCGCGAACCGTGGTGCTTTGGCAAAGGATCTTTATACCCTAATATGTTAGAAACCCCAATTTCGCAAACTTGGAAATAGATCTTTGAGAAATACACTGTAGAGAACTTTTTGAAAATTATTCGGTGATAAAGATGAGGAATGCGAAATCTCATTTGGGGCATTCGCCTGAAAAAGAAGGATAATGTCCCCGAGGACAAATTACTCATGCAAGATATTGGCGGCACCCAGGGCAATAATACTTCTCCTCGCCACTCCAAGGATGAGAAGTGGTGGGTTGTACCCTTGATTTTAAATGGCCCTTACATCGCGGGCTCGCATATTCTTCCTGCGAATCTCGCAGGATATCATCCTTGGGAATTCAAATGGCCTGATAAGGCAAAGAGGTATGTTTTCCACTTCAAATCTTGCCCTTGCAATTTTCTTTTTATATTTGCTGAGTTTGTGGAATTTTTCAGATCGCCAAATTGAGAAGAAGCTACAAGGATGATCCGTTGGAGAGTACTCTGACGATACTTCGATCGCTTACGAGTGAAGTAAGAAACATTTCCTTCGTTATTTAAAACAATATTGTTGCCTCTGTTTCTCATCTTTTAATCGTATGCGAAGGTTGGAGTTGAAGAAGCTGCATTTATGAAGATTAAAGTAAGGGTAAAACCGTCGTTCGCAAAGGTAGATCTTCTCGCTCCCTTAACTAAGAAGCGAAAGACTCAGTCTTCTTCTCGCCTTAGCTCAAGCTCCGAATCTTCGACGAGGATAACCATGATTCGAATCCCTCTCTTACTAAAGAGATTCCATTGGCGGTTCTTCTATGGATCGGTTATCTAGCATCTTCTCGGACTCTTTCCAAGGAATGGGAGATGCTCCCTAGCTTCCCTTTGCGGGGTTCTCGCAAATGTGTGTAATCTTTGCTTTACTAGAGGGCAATAATTCTTTCAATGGAGCCTCTAGAATTGTGTCTCCTGACTTCTTGAACGCACTTGGGTCTTTGGTATGCATGTAGTCATATTTCCCTGTTAATTTTAAATTTTTAAATATATATGTATTAACGGTTCTTCTATCTTCTTTCATAGGTTGGAAGAACTTCTTTTGTAGTTGCCTCAGATCTCGAGAGAAGACGCAATAATCTTGAAAAGAGAAATTTACAATTGAACAAGAAAACTCAAGAGCTGGAAGTTGAAGCCGCGTCATCTCGCGATAAGATTCAAAAATTAGAAGCCGACCTGGACTCCCAAAAGGAGAGAGTAATCACTCTTCAGAATTCAAATCAGCAACTTTATGGTATAGTAATTTTCAATTCTCAAATCCTTTTCATGCTATCTTTTATTTTTCTTTGTGTGACTATTATTCTCGCAGACGTATATAATCTCTCCGAAGAATCCATTCTTCTCCATTCATTTCCCGAGCCTATGAATGATGATGTCCTTCTTACTCACCTCAATCAATCTCTAAGTAGTTTCTCAAATAAAATTAACCTTCTTTCATTAAAGGATCTTCAATCCAAATATCATCTCTTAGAGATCGAACACAGATCTAGTTTAAATTTAACTAATCGCTTTAAACGAATGTACCTTGATTCCGAGAAGAAAATCAAGACTTTAAGGAAGAAAATTAGTGATCTCATAGATGAGAACGATCGCATTACTAAATGAGAGGTGCACGGGCGTTAGAGAATTCCACAAATCTCTTCTTGGTGTGCAAGTTGAACGAGATGAACTCCTTCATCGGAATACCATACTTTAAGCGGTGAGAAAGAGCAAGTTCGTTCTCTTCTTGTTATTAATAGTGATGATGAATTCGCATGGGCTGCGAAAGTTTTAGATAATGCCAGGAATAACCTAGGTGTTGATGTTAGTCTTCATGCCGAGCATACTTCCTTGATTAAAGATATGATATCCGATAGAGAAGGTTACTTATTATACCTTCTTCGCTTCTTACTTAGTAGTATTGCTTGTAAATTATTAACTTGTTGTTACTTATTTGTAGAATCCGAGAAGAGACTTCAAGTTAGAATTAGAGAGCTTGAATCGAAAAGAACAACTCTTAGGGAATTTTCGAGAATTGAAGAACTTGAGGCGAAAAAAAGAACATTTCGCAAGGAGTCTCTCCTTCGCGAGAATAAATATTTCAAGTTGAAGAAACAATTTCTAACGACAGTGGCGAATTTTAATAATGATGCCGTTCGTTTTTCGCAATGGAGCCATGGAGTATGTTTGTAAGGACCACAATATCCTCTCGCATTTATATCCCCGGCTTTTCGAAAAGGTTCCCGAGAATCTGCCTGTCTCGGACGTTTCGATAGTGAGGCGGCGAAGAAGAAAATTCAGCGATGAGAATAATAGATTGAAGAATCGGATGAAGGAGAAGAATCACCAAAGAGATAATTCTTTTTGTTTTCTTTATTTGCTTGTAATATCTCGTACATTTCAATCTTCACTCCCTTTTTTGGTAGTTCTTCCTTGTAATATAATTGGCCAACATTATTGATGTATAACTCTTTCATCGAGAAGATGAATAACAATATTCCATCTTTTCCATTCCCATACTTGCCTCTCGTTATTTATCTTCGAGATGGAAGATTTTAGTTGTCATCATGTATTTGGGTTGGATAATAATCTTATTGTTATTGAAATGTATCGTTGCGACGTGGTCGCGGGTATCTTCATAAATCAAGAATCCTACTTGTCTCGCCTTATCGTTTCGGTAGTCTTCATTTTATCTCTTCTTGTTGCGACAAGGTCGCAGCCGCCTTTGCATTTTCAAGCAAGGGCCCATTGACCTTGCCTTATCATTTTCGTGTGGTCTTCCAAGTTAGACCTCCCTAATTAGAGGTCTTCCCCTGCCACCTTTCATTGCGACAAAATCGCAGGACGTCTTTACACTTGCATGTAAAAACCCATTGATCTTGCCTTATCATTTTCCAAGTATTTTTGCCTCTGCAGGATGTTTTAGTTGCGGCAATATGACAAGCCTAAATATCCTTGCGAATATAAAGCCCCATGACATTGCCGTCGTGCGACGAAATCGCAGGACGTCCGTACACTTCGTGTAAAGACCCATTGATCTCGCCTTATCTTCGCGTTAGTATTATTGCCTCTGCAGTATCATTGCAAAAATATGACAAGCCTAAATTCTCTTGCGAAAACACAGCCTTATGACATTTGCGTCTGTTTTGACTCCCCCTAATGGAGAGCGTCGCCCTTATCATCTCCTGGTTGCCCCTTCAAGGAGGCGAAACATCGGCCATACAAGACTAGCTCCTCCCATCAGGGCCTTAACAACAACCAGTTGTTTTCACTGCCTCTTATCCCTTATACCTATAGGGTTTATGGTTACAAGGCTGCACCCTAAGTGGAGTTTTCTTCGGGCGAGTGCAACATATGCCAAGACTTGCCAAGAATGGCCGGGGTAGGTTCATCCATCCGGGCACTCGGCTCAACCGTGTACCTCGGCGCCTTGAGCATACACCGACTCTAGGAAGAGACCCTCGGTCGCCCAACCAGGGTATAACCTTATATATATAGTTGGGAATCCAAGGTACCTCTTAGGATAGGCTTTCATGGGCCCCAAATTTTCATGACTCGAGGCTTCGGGAGCGGTGTAACCTTCCCCCCGAGCCATGTCGAGAGATACCCCTTATATGACGCACTTTAGGTCTTACATTTGCCTCTTACGAAATGTTATTCGCGAACTAGGGTGTACGCCATAAAGGTTCGTCCCATTCTTTTACTCATTCATCTTTGTTAAGTCATTCAATCATTCATGTTTCATTATTTGCCGATATTTGTTTACGAAGTATTCGCAAAATTCCATTTCATTTGTTGTATTTTCATTTTTCTTTCTTAACCGAATTCTCATATACTCTTGGCTGCGAGATTCTCGCACATCATTGCTTCAATTGCTACTTTTTCTCCTGTTTTTGTTGATTATTCATTTCTTATGCCTTTTGTTCTTCATATCCTTCGCTTCTTTATTATCATAATATTACTGTCTCTAGGCATTCACCTCGCGAGGTATGTTCAGTCCTTACTTCTATAGCATCCACCATCAGCTTTTTCCTTTCTGCTCATCTCTCACATGTTGCTTCCAACCCTTTCTTTTGGCATTTCTTTCTTGACTTTCTACATCAACCTCGTGACATTGTTGCGACTCCTTCCAATCTCCCCGTATAATACCAATGCCGTTTGGATGTGGAAATTTTATACATTGGTGGTATGTTGATGCGACCCCAAGATTTCATGAAGCCATGGCCTCCCAATCAGCGCATTATACGGAGATTCTACGTCAACCACAGAATAAAACATCGATTGATAATCCTTGAAGAGGTATTCTCATGTGAACCTCTCCCTTTGGCTTGTTTGCAAAAGTGCCATTAAAGCCATATATCTTGTATGTCGAGGGGATCAAATCCTCATCCTTTCCTCCCATCGTCTTGTAAGTATGGTAAAAAGAATATTCACCGAACTTAGGTGTCGATTAGGATTCGGTTGATCGCCCAAACAATCTTCTCGCTTCATCATCTTCTCCATCAACTGGTTTTGGGTTAATCTCTAGCTTCACAACCAACGGGCTATCATGTGTTTCTCTTCCTTTTGGCACTTCATCTGCGCAGAGAAAGAAATAGTCTTCACTGCCACTTTTCTAAACTGCGTCGTTCTCGCTTGGACTCATTATTTCTTTATCGTTAGCATCTCTCGCAAAGACTCGCCGAGCATATTGTCATGAAAATCTTCGATTGTGCGATAGGAGTGGACGATAGAGTTGCAGTTCAAATTTTTAGCTTTTGTTCCAACTTCTATCACAAATGTTTCCTTTCCTTTCGCCGACACCGTTCGTGCATCTCTCGGTGGCGGTGGTAATGTCCGGCCTTTTTCTTCTCCCTTTAGAAAGTGATTGACTTCCCCGATCAATCATCCCGAGAATAATTCTCTTTATGTTTCTACAATCGTTTGTTTGATGCCCATGGAAGCGATGGTAAGAGCAAAACTCATGACTTCTATCGCCCGGTGGTGGTTCCATTCCCACGTTCCAAGGTCTTTGGTACATCTTCCATTACAAGTATAGCTTCCCAGATCTTTTCCACACTAGCATTCGGTGGAGGCATCTTAATCTCTTCCCATACTATTCTCGCGACTTCTCTCGCCTTGCATGATTATTTTGCCTTCGTCCACCGTAAGTTTCTTGTACATGATCTAGCCTCCGAATCTTATTATTCTGTTACGATTGTAGTAGTTCCTTTCTCGTTCAAATTCTTCTTGGTCGTGGCTTCCCATGGCTACTATCTTCATTGTCCCTCATCGAGCCTTCCTTGCTTGTTGTCCTTGCGAAGTGCTCGCCTTTGTATTTATGAATTGAGGCAACAAGCTTGCGTCGCAGCAGCATTCGAGCTTGTGTTCGCGATGGATAAGAGTTCATTTCATTCTCGTCTTTCTTCTAAGGCAATATATTCTTCCTGTAACTCTCGCAGATTCGCCATCGTGATTGTATTTTTGATTCTAAAAATTTGAATGTATAACAAGTTAGTCGCGAAGAGAGCATTCACAAATGAGAGGATGAGGTATCTTTCCTCAACCCGATCCCGCCATTTCGCTACACATGGTCCTCCATCTTATTGTCAACCGCCTTAAGCTCTCGCCAACCCTTTGCTTCAACCCGAATACATCTTCAATACCCGGTCGTGAAGAATTGTTACTTATGTATGCTCCCAGGGAATGTGGCTTGTAAATGGTTAAATGATGTGATTGTGTTCCTTGGCATGAGACCTTCAAACCATTTTAGTGCTTCTCCTATTAGGCTTGATGCGAAATATTTGCATAGTATAGCATCATGATTCTCCCACTGCAACATACATCTCATATAAGCCTTGATATGTTGTACCGCACAATGTTGTTCCATCAAAGATGTTGGTTAATGCGGGTAGATTGCACTTAGGAGGTATTCCTCCCATCTCGTACTTCTAGCGTGAAGGGATTCTTCGCAGCTTCTCGCGATGGCTTCGTCCAATTGTTTCCTTCCTCCTTCCCTTCTATTATTCAAGTAATCCTCTCATTTCGGCCAGTTCCTTAAGATTTGTTCATTTGCCTCGAGAATTTGATTCTACTTGGTCTTTTTAGCTCGCCTCTCTCCTTCTACGCTCGTGCCTGTTTTGACCTTCTTGCTCGTTATTTTCTTCTCTCCCTTCCCGCGACGCTCTTCTTCGTTTCTTTCTTCAATTCGCACGCCATTATATCGGTTGTTCTCTCTTCTTGGCTGTCTCTCGGCTCTCATCTGCGCCCTCTCATATTCTTCATTAATATTTCTATTGGTACGATTTTGTTCCCTCCTTCTTTCCGGGTTGTCATGGTTATTCTGCCCGGGATTGCCTCTTCCATCTCTTGATTTTCCATTTCGCTCTTATCCTTTCTCTCTCGCGAGCTAGCCGTGCTTGTTCAATGTAGTGCCTCTCAATGTCATCCTCAATCTCTCGGTTTCTTCTCAATTCTTCTCTCCCGTGCAAGATTATTCTCCCTTCAAGCAGCTGGGTCATTCGGCCCTTGGAGTTGCATGTTTACTTGATTCTCCCTATTCCGCTCATCTTGAAGATTTTCTGGCTGAGGAATATAACGATCTTCCATTTCCCCTCTTCTCTCGCCATGCTCTGTGTTTGGATTTTGTGTTTCTTGTTGGTTTTCTTCTTCGGTACTTCTCGTTGGTAAAACTCTCCTTCTTTCTTCCCTAATCGATCTTGAACTTGATCTCACACTACTTCTTGATCTCCTATTTTGCAATCTCATATTTTCCATCCTCAATTCATGATTCTGTCTTGTCAAGTTTGCTCGTTCCCTCCGCCTCTAGTCGTCTCTCTTCGTGTATTGTTTGTCTCAATCTTTCTAACATTTGCGATTTCGTCGTTTCACGGATTCATTTCTCCATTCATTCCTTGCTCTCCTCCTCCTTGTCCATTGTTCACCATCCGTTGCTCCTCTTCCCTCTCGTCTTGTAATCAGACCTCCAAGTATGTACACTTACTCTATCATAATCCACAGCCGCGTTTGTTCTTGGGAGATCGGTGGCTGATTTTGATTTTCTCCATCATTTCTCATATTCATCCTTGACGATTCTCTGTTTCATTCCTCCTTTCTCCAAGCAAGTCTCCCACTTCTTCTTACAATCGTTGGTTGCCCTTGTACGTTTCTTCTTCTAGCCATTTCTCTTTTTCAATGAATTCTTGAGTATCTCTCCAAACCTTTTCTCTGTTAATCCAAATTCTTTCCAATTTCTACGTCAATCTCTGCTCTCTCCCTGTTTCTAGCGCATATGTAGTTGCAGGAAATCCCACACTACACCCCTTACTCAGTTTTGCTTGACTAATCCATTGAAAGATGTGTGATCAAGAATATTTATTAATTGATTCCATGAAATGTTTACACAGTACAATAGAATTATACTTAGAAATTAAAGCGCTCTTTAAACTTTCTCTCTCCTAATGACTTGCTTCACCATTCAAAAGATCTCTCTCTCAACAGACTCATTTAGCCCTTTATATAGGGTAATACATAGTGGATGACAGCTAAGCTATCCTTTATTTTCGGGAATGTCTCGCGAAGTGTCGCAAGTGCACGAATATTCATTCTCGCGACACTTCTTAACCCTCGCCAGGTTTCATGTCTTCCAATTGTTTTGTTTGTCGTTATTCATCGCGTCGTTTATTTTAGCTACCTGCGACTCCCTCGCGACACCGTCGTTTATTAATCCCGCGAACCTTGTCCGTTGCGATATTATGATCCTACAGAAACGCCTGGAAACAAGATTCATTGGTAACCACAATTCTACTGAAATACCCATAGTTGTTAAATGGTTTGAACTGTGTCTGTAGCTCACCTGGATACTTAAACAATATATTTTTTGATTTTTCTTGTTGACTACATTGATCATCGGATAGGTAGTAATTCTCACAGCTCTTGCTCTACCACTATTGCAAGCTGATGATTAGATTTGAGTATCATGATTGAATGTCAATAAGAATGATTGTTTATTGCAAGTGTAATTCTTAGTTAGTTAACTTGTAGACACTTATCTTGTATCTCCTAATTACACGTTATATGCAAGTGTAATTCTTAGTTACACATGGTAGATGCATGTGTAACTTCTGCTTACACTAGACAAAAGCATGTGTAACTCGTACTTACACATACTACAATGAACGTATTTAGTTGGTGCATCATTCACATTACAGGCCATTCATTGTTAGCATATTATGTTTCTCTAACTAATGACCGAAACTGCATTTCTGACAGACTGTTGATTCATTAGCTCTTTTTGGAGTTGGTTTCACTGGTTATAGGGGAAATTGCTGAGCGCCAGGTAACTTAATTTTTGTGTGTGTTATCTTCCTATAAATACATCAGTTTTGTGGCACGTTTATTATGAATACATGACACACTTGGCCAAATTAACATGTGAGAAGTGGCCATGAAAAGTGGAAGAATGAATACATGATCATTCCAGCAACTAACATGTGTCGTGAGCCTTGTATGTAAAATCTACAAGTAGAGAAATATTTCGACCAATCACACGCAAGCTAGGCAGCAGGTGGTCATAAGTGACAAGTCAAGTCGTAAGAATGAGACTTGCCATGAGTAGTACTCAAAATAGCACATAGTGTTTTAGGTTAAATTAATAATTAAATTATTTATGAGATTAATAAACTAAAAATATCGTTTGTAAATGATACATGTGAAGCATCGTTTTCAAGCAAGCAACTCAAGATATTCGATGTATGTAAAGCATCGTTGTATAGAGATCCTGTCTGAATTAGTCGCAGATTCTATAGCTTAAAAAGTGGCGTGACCATCTTCCTTGGCCGACCATTGGTGGATGTACATGTAGGCTACGATCGACGTGATTGGTCCATTAAGAAAAAGGATGTAAGATGGCAATCACGGTACCTCATTGGTCACCTGAAGTTGGACCTAAGCCGACCAAACCAGCTGGCTGAGATGATTTGCGACAGTTTTGGGTCGACGTTGACCTCATTAAGACCCTTATAGGCAGCGCGACAAGCCTACTTTGGGCGATGATTTGGAGCGGAGCAGGTAGGATAGGAGTGCTCTGATTGGCTGAAAGTGTAAAAGGGCGACAGGTATTCACCATGGAGCTTGCTTGGTCATGCCAGGAAGGAGCCAATCTTATTAAATCGACCGGCCAAGTTGTGTGATCGTGATCATTCTGCGACCGACTTGGAAAGCCCAGATTAAACTATTGATATAAAGAGGTCGTTCAACTAGCCTATTTTAGTCAATGATTTAGTACGGGGCAGGTAGGCTAGGAGTAATGTGATTGGTCGAGGCAATAGGTGGGTGGCCAGTCATCACAACAACACCTTAATTATTTACCGAGCATGTAAGAGTTTAGGTTAGCCAATTGAGCCGGCCAAGTTGTGCGGTCGTGATCAGTTTGCGACGCGGCCAAGATCTATTTTTTAAGAAATCAAGCAGCTCAACCAACCTACTTCAGCTAATAATTTAAAGCGGAGCTTGCAGCCTAGAAGTGATGAGATTGGCCGATAAGAAAGAGGGGCGCGTGGAGGCTAATATAGGCAAGGACGGTCGGCCATAGGAGGCGCGAGATAGGGCAAACTGACCGGCCAAGTGGCGAGGTCGTGCTCCATCCGTGACTGACCTAATCAGTCACGGTTTCCTCTTTTTGTTTATTTTTTAAACTTCTGTTAGGATTATACTCCTACTGGCTCTATGATGGGCCTATTCCTAGTTTGCCTAGGTTTAGTCTCGACCAATAGGGATCAAGATATCATGCATGTTCCATTTTAGGGAAAAAAAATCTAATTTTTTGTGAGTTGACACAAAATTAGGTTAAAAGTTGAATTTTGTGAATTGCCACAAAATTGATCAATTTAGGTAAATTTTGTACGTTAGCACAAAATTACTAATTTTTACTCTTGCGTAGCGCAACTCTGGTCTTATTGGCACAACTTGCGCGCTTCTGATCATGTACCTTCATGCATATCTTAATTCAGACACTTCGGGAGATTCATGTTACTCAGATAAGAGTGAATCATTAATCGTCATGTCATGTCATTACTAAGAGTTCAGCTGGGAATATAACATAAAATAGATACGCAGCAGGCTCTGCATTAGTGGATAATGCAATTAGGAGCTTAATTTTAATACAATAAAGTTTATAGAATGCCTGGGATTATTACAACATGCACAAATATTATTCTAATAAATTTCGTACATGTAGATACTGAATTACTCAGTAAATAAAAATTGTGTAGTCATACATAGATTTTCTGAATTTAGTCGGGCAAAATTCATAAATATAGTTGTACATACATAAGCAGAGAGGCATAGGCACTCATTGGCTTTTTTTAGCGGCTCTACTTCTTTACAGAATGAAGGCACATAAATATGAAATTTTACGGTTTTATCCGTGAACTAAAAACCACCATAAAAAGTAGGTAATTCAAAGAGCTTTTTATATATGTTAATTTTATAAAAATCCGGTGTGTATTTTGAAAGATATCAAATTTTTAAGAATTTTGATATATTTTTAAAACAATGGGATTTATGTGAATATGTAAATATGTCAAGTTGAATATGTAAATATTAATTTAATGTAAGTTTTTACCCATAAATATATATGAAGTGGTAGTTGATATTGAAGGTCATATTAGTAATAACAGGGTTACACCAAGTTATTTTGTCCTTTTCCTACCAACCAAAATACCTCTTTTCTTTATATTAGTTATTATATTAGATTAGATTAGCCAGGTATTTTTAGGAGCGACCCCAAAAGAATTAGGGGCGACTTTTTTATTCCCAACCCATATACACCGTTAAGGGATGTCCAAAAAAGCGGAGAATACGTTAATGCCCTTACATAATCGGAAGATATTTTGTGCCCGATTATTATAAAGCAATCGGAAGCTTAGTAACGATATTATACTACCGATTAATATCGATTTTGTGCCTAATGCGCATCTGGCTTCTATAACAATCGGTAGGAAAAACAACCTCACGAGACTACCGATTGTTAAAGTATAGAAATAAGAAATCTTTTGAATTTTGCAATGGTGAAATTTGGGGCTCCTATATAATCGGACGAATAAAAAAATGTCTAAGCTAACGATTTAGGGCTTCCCATAATCGGGATGGTAAAAGTAACAATTCCTGCCGATTATGGTAGATTTCAAATTTCCTGCAATGAAGGATTATAGAAAAAAACTCATTTTGGGGCAACCTATAATCGGGAGGTTGGGTAATCTATTTATCTTCCGATTATGGCTACATCCAAAACACGAACCAGATGGTTATGGTTGGATCTGTACCTTCGAAACTATGGAATTTGGCAAAGGTTCAATTTGGGGCTTCCAATAATTAGTAGGTTATAAGTAACCCCCTCTACCGATTTTGGGCTACTCAACAATCAGTAGCTAATGAGGTGGTATTACCTACCGATTAATAACCGTTTGACAGATAAAACTAAAGTCAACCTAAATTCATTCCATTTCATTTTCTTTTCAACTTCAACTTCAACTCCTCTTATCCTCTTTCCTCCCGATTGCAGAGAGGAAAACTCTCCCCCTCTCCTTGCTATACATCGTTCATCATCGAATCGAATCATCGTCGATTATTCTCTATAAAGATGAAAGAAAAGGAAGTAAGAAAGCTCGAACCAAAAACGTAGTGCGCGGTGAGGATCCGAATATTTGATTGCATGCCTGTAATAAAGAGGTTTTAACTCACGAACCCGAAGAACATGAAGAAGATGAAGTCCCTAATGTAGGCGATACTGATAGACAAACTCTCAGGCAACTTGAAATGGCGCCGATTAGGTAAGATTCTACCATTAATTAGGTTTATATTGCTTCAATTCGACGAATCCATGTTTTTTTTAGGGTTTCGGTTATTTTTGATAGGTTAGGTATTGTTTTAAACTTCCGATTGTGGTCGAATTCTTCATTTCACGAGAACATTTTTCATATTCGGGTGGTAAATATTTAGGTTGTTTACCGATTATAGAACGTTTTTCATTACTGAGTGATGTGACTCAATAATGTTGTAGAAAGTGGTAGTAGGGTTGTCGTTCACTCGGACTTGATGAGATTGATTTTTAAGAATTAATAAAAGAAAATAATAAAAATACCGAATATATACAATTTATGTCACAAGGCCAAACTCATAACAAAAGGTTCAATTTATTTATTCTCAACAATTAAAGCTCAATAAACAAAATAACATCGACTCTTATTTTTGCCAAGGTAGACTTCAAAAGATTAATTATATCCCTAAGCATAGATTATCTAAACAAAGCATAACCTATCTAATTGAATAACAACCAATTTAATCAAATCATAACTCTATTTTAATTAGTGCAAAAGTCAAATAAAGAATTAATTAAAATTACCCATGTATGAAATTTGTCTTCGTCGTCACAGTTGATGGGTTCTAGCTCATCATGTTGGAAACACGCTCAAAATCCATTTTTATTACTCAAATGAGGTGTGTACAAATGATGAAATGGAGAAAATAATGAAAATCGAGTGTTTGCAACGAGTGTTGCAAACATCTGTTACAAGGAATGATAAAACCGTTACTTCTTTTAAGTCTGCCCCCTCCGTATTACGACCCTCGGTTAAGTGTCGTAGACACTGTAGAAGAACGACTGCCTCTGGTAGTCCGTTCTTCGTGTTCTTGGTGCAGCAGCAGCAGCAGAGAATAACTCTGCAACTCGATTTTTCTTGGCTCTGTAGCGTTCCAAATCCTCCCAAACTCTCCGTACCTCCTCTACTCGACCCCAGCACCTATTTATATCCCAACTGAAGAAGAATATCACGTCAATTAATCCGAATCATCCTCACTTACTCGCGGATACGAGAATATTTTCTTCCCTTTTTCTTCTCCCCGCACGCGTCTTCCGGATGAAAACTCTCCATAATTAATTCCTACACGCTCTTGGTTGATGCTCGAGTCACAAAACACGTTAAAAAATCTCATGCGGACCGTGAAAAACTCCCTCGACTCTCCCGTGTACGTGCTTGCTCCGATTTCTTCTCTAGGATTATCCACCAATTTTGTTTGAATAAATCGACCACACCACGCCTGTTATGCTCAAACAAGTCCATACAATAAGTTTTCAATGATTGAGCCTCATTAAAACGCCTTGAATTCTCGAACTCTAAACCGCCGAGGAAGAACTCTTTTTTCCCGCCAAAACCGTTTTTGAAATGTTGAAGATGGTGTCCCCTAACCAAACCAGGGGTGCGAATAGCAGTGCCCAACCGAGGTGCCCCTTAGTAATTGGGTTACCCCTTATCCAAAGTGGGAGTCCGAATAGCAAATGTCCTCCGGGGTGTTCCGCGCAACTTTTCGAGCCGATTTTTCCAAAAAATATTTATTTCCAAAAATACCTAAAAATACATAAAAACACAATATTAGTACAAAAATCGAGTTCCAACAATACCAACACTGAGGACAATTCAGACACAAAAATTGTGTCTATCACTGAGGCCTAAATCGATCATAATCGGAAGATAATTGTGTTTTTGCCTTCCGAATATACTAGGGAAGAACAAGTATTAGAGACACAATAATCGGGTGATATATTTTGTAATTTCCTTCCTATTGTTTAGGCTGAACCACTTGAGTAATTTATGGTCACAAAGTGATGCATATTCGGTAAAAATTAGTTTTCCGAGGCTTCCGATTGTGATGCATTCGGAAGGGTGGACTTTTTATGACTTTCAATTATTGGTATTCAGAGGGTTATGTTGAAATTTAGCTTCCGATTATTATGTGTAGATAAACATATTCAAACACCAAAATTTTTATTTTGTTTCCGATTATACTCATTCGGTAGCTTTAGGTGAACTGATGTTTACGATTGAGCGTAATCGGAGGCAATTGGTTAACTCAACCGACCGAATATGTATATTCGGGAGCGTTGGTTTTACATTAACTTCCGATTATATAGTTTACTAACCTGTTGTACTTTCTTTTGTTGTTTAGGGATAGGCGAGGTAAAAAAATCGAAGATGCAATTGTCTCAGCTAGTGCAAGGAAGGAAAGGTGTCAGAACCTGACAGCTAGTGCAAGGAGAGCTAGGACTGCTAAAGCCGCTTCAAGTGCTCAAGATGGAACTCAACAAGCAAGTCAAGAAGGTGTTCAACCAAGTGCCCCTCAATCAGAACCGGTTCAAGAAGGTGTTCAACCAAGTGCCTCTCAATCACAACCAGTTCAAGAAGGTGTGCAACCAAGTGCCTCTCAATCACAACCAGTTCAAGAAGGTGTTCAACCAAGTGCTCCACAATCACAACCAGAAATTCAACTAGAAGCACCCAAAGATAGAGTACCTGAAGTAGGACAAGGTAGTGGTGCGCAAGAAGAATGAGAAGCCGAAAAGAAAAATCCTCCTCGAAAGAAATCGAAACACCTTGTCCCACAAAGACTGAATGTGAGGGATATTCCAAAAGGCGTAATCCTTGGGCTGCCGGAGGATGGAGGACAATTGTTATTTGGATACAAAGACTCCTGGGCCAAAGAAATATATGAAACCGAGGTAATAATCATATCCATTTTATTTACCTATTATCTTTTTCTTCGTAATAGTTTTAAGGGTTATAGTTTTAGGTTATTTTAATATTTTTTTAACTTGTCATGTGTTTAATAGTATCATTCCGATGCGGTTCGTATACTCAAACCGACCGCCGTACCAACAAAAATGCTGGATTGGCCTTTGCAGGATGAATGTGAAAGGTTCAAGAGAATTATTGCAAATTCTGGGTTGGCTGATGCTGCGGAGAACTCTATGTAGGAACATGACCGGGTGGCTATATCGGCGTTTGTGGAGAGACTTTATCCCGAGACCGACACCTTCCATATGCCGTTTGGGGAGATGACGATTACCCGGATGATGTTGTGCAGATTGTTAGACTCCCTGTCCATGGCAAAGGTGTTAGGGCTGAGTTCACAAAGCAGTTGGAATGGACCAAACTTTATGCTATAACTAAAAAGTGTTTGGGTTGGGATGAAGAAACATCAACAACTGAGTTCAAAAGATGCATGAAGTATAGAACTAGACAGTTCAACATGGGTACTCTGATGGATATGTTCAAGGGCACCAAGGAAAAAGAAGATAAAGGAACTTTAACAGACGAGCAAGTCAACCACGCGGCCACCGCATATCTCCTATGTGTATTGGGATCTGTCATTTTCCCCAATACCAGTGGCAATCAGGTCGACGCCAACCTTTTACAACTTCTATATCCTCTCGATAAAGTGCATGAGTACTCTTGGGGCACGACATGCCATGCGTGGTTGATGGAAGAGTTGAGAAAGGCGTCGAGGCTTGGAATTAGCCAAGTGGCCGGGAACGTGAGTCTACTACATGTATTGTTTATTAACTCTACATACTTGGTTATTTATTTTATTTTTCTACCATTGAAGAATCAATTTCCTAATACTTGCAAAAATGACAATATAGACATGGATCTATGACCACTTCCCTATCTTGGGATTGGCCATTGAAAAGCCGGCGTGGGCGAAAGGTGACCCTAGAGGAACAAAGTACGTCTTCGATGACAACCATTCTAGGACGAAGGAGCAGCAGCTGATTCGTTTGAGGGAGATTTTGGACTCACTTAATGCCCAAGACGTATGCTTTGATCCATACAAGGAAGACCGAGCTGATGGACATATCGCAGGTCGGTCTGATTTGGTACTTTATTTTGGACCGTTGTGGCACCCCACAGGATATGTGATGTACAATGCCTCAAGGGTGATGCGACAACATAGTTTTGTATAAGGTATACCAAAGGACCAAATCCATGACAATTTCACTTTGGAGCTGGAGCACTGAAAGTCTGATAAAGATTCTATCACGGTGGTTCACAAGGGTACACCATCCTGTAAATTACATTGGGATAGAAGGGCGCATTACTTGATCAACCAAGGAAGGCCAGCCAACCAAGGTTTTGAAAATGCTCCCAACTATATGGATTGGTACCGGAATGTTTCTCATCTTCGTGTAATCCGTGATCTTAAAGCAAAGCCCGATTCGTAAAAGAGTATACTCAAAGAGAAACTTGTTGGTTTTGGTAGATTGGTACGTATTGTTTTATTAATTTAGTTTAATATTATGGGGTCAAAATAGAGTAATAACCGTTTGATGGTATGCTATGTTTTAAAACAGATGAGCAGGTTCAAGCGTTTGTCCAAATGGTGCACTGATTGCATAAAGTCCGGAGAGCCTGTGTCAATTGAGAAGATAAAAAAGCACCAAGAGTTGATTGATAACGTTGACAATGAGGAGTATGCATCTCAGTTCGGGAAAAAATTGCAAAAGAAACCTACAACCAAGGTGAACAAAAGAACTCGGGCGTCATCGAGCACTCAAGTTGATGAAACCAATGATGATGTTGGTCCAAGTCGTAGAGGTAGTAAAGCTCGCAAAGTCAAAGCAAATAGGAAAAACTAAACTCTCGGTGTTTTGTTAACTTTATGGATAACTTTGTTTATGTCGGATTTAACTTTGTTTATGTCGGATTATGTCAGATTATGTCGGATTATAAGTTGGTACGTTATGTTTATGATTTTTGAATGGTTCGTTTTATGAATTATGAATGGTTTTATTGATATCTTTATGCATTTAACGATGACTCGCTAGCGAATCACATGCAGAGATATGAAACTGTTGAATTTTATACAAACAATCGGAAGGTTACTTTATATACATAGCTCCCGATTCTAGGGATATTTGCAATTTTATTGTTAGAATCGGGAGCTATTTATATTATGTACCTACCGAATCTGGGGATTTTGCAAAAAAAACATCAGATTCGGAAGATTATGAATTTCGTTGCCTACCGATTATGCTTTGTGAACAAATAATTTTTGTTCTGTAACCAAACCACACCATATTCGGGAACTAATGTAACTTATTAAACTTCCGATTATTATCATCGGTAGTGTTGGTTTATATTATTCCTACGATTATTCTATGTGAAGAAAATTTTGTTTTCTGTATCCAAACAACACCATAATCGGGAACTAACATGATTCCTTAGCCTCCGATTATGACACTCTAAAGTCCTTTGTGATCTGTAACCAAACAACACCATATTCGGTAACGAGGTGAACTTATTAAACTTCCGATTATAGTATTCGGTAGGTTTATTTTATATGTTTCCTTCGATTATGACTACGTGAAGAAAACTTTGTTTTATGTATCCAAACAACGTAACATTCGGAAATTAAATTAACTCATAAAGTGTCCGATTGTGATAATCGGTTGCTTATTTAACCAAATAAACTACCGCGTATAAATAATCGGTAGGCTGTTATATTAATAATATTCCGATTGTATCCATTACATAAAGACCTTAACGTTACAATCACTTTAAAACCACTCTTACAATTACTTAAAAGTATTAAAACAAATCATAACTTCCAGTGACCATAGAAATTTTCCCTCTTGATTTTATAGCATCCTTCATGTTCAAATCGTTTCCAGTAGAGGTTCACATACTGACGATCCGCAAGATTTCTCTGAAATTAAGAATGAGTAACAAGTTAGTACTCACTTATGTTAATGTGTGAGTACAAAGATACTTACTCGTTTTTCATACGTCCACCAAGGAAAAGCGTTCCTAACAAATCGTTCCTCATCTTCAAGTTTGTCAATCTCCTTATCGAGCGTCTTCATTCTCATCTTAATGTCATTGAATGATCTCCTTATTCGATTACCATCTAACGCCTCAAATACCATTAAAATACGGTTCCATAGCTGCTCTTGGGATTCCGATTTGTGGAGCTGGTGAACACGATCATGTTACCACAACGTACGCTCTATAAATAGCACAATCTTCTTCTTCGGCAAAAGCAATATCCATGTTTTTGTTTTCAAAGTTAGAAATGAAGAGAGGAAAGAGTTTGGTGCAATTGGGTTGATAGATATGAGTTTATTTATATAGGTTTAGGGTCCAACGACTCTTTTTCTTTTTCCCAAAAACTCCAACGGCTATTTCTTAAATTTGGTTTAAACTGCAACAACTAATTTGACGTAGGTTGAATCTTGGGAAACCAATAATCGCTAGGTATTTAAGTTAAGAATATCTACCGATTATGGTAGCTTTCAAAATTTAAAAAAAAAAGGATTTTAGAAAAAACTCATTTTGGGGCAACCTATAACCGGTAGGTTTTGGAACCAATTTGACGTCCGATTATGGCTACATCCAAATCACGAACCACATGGTTATGCCTGGCTTTGTACCCTCTAAACCTATGGATTTTGGCATAGGTTGGATTTGGGGCTTCGTATAATCGAACGGTAAGAAGTAATAAACTCTACCGATTATGACAGATTTCAAAATTTCAAAAAAAAAGGATTTTAGAAAAAACTAAATTTGGGGCAACTGTATAATCGGTAGGTTTTGGAACCAATTTGGCTTACGATTATGGCTACATCCAAATCACGAACCACATGGTTATGCCTGTCTCTGTACACTCAAAACCTATGGAATTTGGCAAGGGTTCGATCTGGGGCTCCTTATAATCGGTAGGTTGTCAAGTTGTTAACTCTACCGATTAAGGTATATTTCAAATTCCCTTACATGAAGGATTTTAGAAAAAACTCATTTTGGGGCAACCCATAATCGGATGGTTTGGTAATATATTTAACTCCCGATTAACGCTGCATCCAAAACACGAACCAAGTGGTTATGGCTGGCTGTGTACACTCAAAACCTATGAAATATGGCAAAGGTTGGATCCGGGGCCCGTTATAATCGGTGGGTTATATAATTATATACCCTACCGATTATGGTAGATTCAAAATTCATTACGTGAAGGATTTTATAAAAAACTCACTTTGGGGCAACTTATAATCTGTAGTGTATGTAACCTATTAGGCTTCCGATTATGGCTACATCCACATCTCAAGCCAAGTGGTTATGGTTGGCTCTGCACCCCTCAAAACCTATGGAATTTGGCCAAGGTTGAATATGGGGCTCCTTATAATCGGTAGTCTTACAAGTTGGATAAGCTACCGATTATAAAAGAGATTATTACCCGAAGTATCTACACAATATTCGGTAGGTATAGTTTCAATTTAACCTACCGATTCACCTTTAACCTACCGATTATGGTGTAGGCTCCCGATTATATAAGGGCATATTGGCCATTTCGAAAAATTGAAGATAAGGGGTAGCTTAGATTTACGTTTGGGTGACCTTTTTTGTCTTTTAGTGTCGCCCCTAATTCTTTTGGGGTCGCCCCTAAAAATGCCAGGTAGATTAGATAAATTTAAACTATTTCATTTTTATCATTTACTCCTTTCAATCAAAATATTTTTGCTTTCATATTTCCCTCAAAAAAAAATTTCACTTCAAGTGGGCCACTCGGAATTCCTTCACCAAGGCCTTTATTATCTCATCGGAATCTCTTTTCCCTAACTTTATTCTCCCACATACTCCTCATTCAAGTTCTTTCATTTACCCACCTCTCATGGACATAATGAACATCCTATCTTGGAATTGCCAAGGTATCGACCAACCAACAACAATCCACTTCGCATCTCTACATAAAGCGAATATTCTTTTATGTATGACTCCAAAGTACCTAAGTACTCAAAAATAAATGTAAAATACATAATCTACTAGAAAAGTAACACAGAAAGCATAAACAATAGCTCATAGATAGGTTGTTTTCCACACCAATCGCCTAGCGAACTTAAAGTTTTTTTTTTATTTTTTTTATTTTTATGAGTTACCAAATCAGAAATAGAGCTAAAATTTTTAGTTTATGATAACTTGGATTAAGTTATGCGGTCAAAGGCCGAAATTTCCCCCCCAACCTTTTTGGTTTAATTTTGAAACCTATTATAGGGGCTCCAAGAAAAGAGTTTTGAGGGCTCATAAGGATTCAAATATCCTACAATGAAGATAAGGGGACCTAATTCATAAGAAAAATACTAAGATACACTTAATCTATTAAATATTGAAACCTAAAACTAATTTGTTTTCATTCCTCTCATTTTAACTCTTCTATTTTCTTCTTCCCCATCACCTCCATCGCCTATTTCTTCGATTAATCATCAATTCTCAAAATAATTCATTATCGGTTAACACCACTTAATCCACCCGCAATGACTTTAATAAGGTAAAAATAAAAAAAGCCATCTTATTTCATTAGTTTTTATGCATGGATAGGTCGGAATCGATCGAATTAGGTTTTTGAAAAAACTGTTTCAGAACTGTCTACGGTTGGGAAACCAAACCGTAGACAGTGCGTACGGTTGGGAAACCCAACCGTAAGTCATCTACGGTGTGGAGTTAAGAAATCCAAACCGTATATTCTGGGTTCAAAAATCCTACGGTTTGAAAAAATCATACTTCCATACCGTAACTTGTACGTACGGTTGGGAAGTATGAATTTTCCCAACCGTAAGTTAGCTTATAGTTCAAATTTGGGGGTTTTCAAAAGCAAAAATAAATGATGGGTTTTCTTAGTTTTTTCTTTTTGTGATCATCTTCTTCATCGCGACGGAGAATAAGAAGAGGGAAAGAAGAATAATAGGATATTTTTATGATCCTCATCTTCATCATGATTTATGAATGAAAAGAGAAGGAGAAGATAATAAATTTAGTTTTTTGTATATGATCATCATCTTCATCATGATGAAATTATAATCATCATCTTCATCATGATTTATGAATGAAAAGAGAAGGAGAAGGAGAAGGTAATAAATTTAAATTTATAATTCATGGAGGGTAATTTAGCCACTACAAAAAATAATTGGATATGGGATTTTTTTGATTACTATTTCATAACCCGATTTTGTCATCTTGTGAGCCCTCAAAACCCAATGTTTAGAGCCCCTATAATAGGTTTCTTAATTTTGGGTTATAAGCTTGTATCCCCAAATTTTTTATTGATAGCTAAAATTAGAATTTATTGACGTTTATAGCTATCACAATAACAAATAAACTGTTATAATTGTTTGTAAATAAGTTGATAAAAACACTTATAAACATCACAAAAATTCACTACATTTGGAAAAAAAAAAAAAAAAACGGGTATGGGGGAGGGGGAATTTGGGCCCTCAACAATTTGGAGCTCTACGCGACCATATAGACTGCCTTGTCCATAAGACATCCCTAGTAGAAGCTTTAGTCTCCCGTGGGTTGCTTGTTGGAGTTAATCTTCTGCTCCACTACATTAAAAGTTGTGTTATCTTATTAAATTACAGATTAGGATGTATTTTTTAATATAAAGTTGATAGGATGTAATTAAAAGATCACCACTGATCTCTTTGATGATGGGTGACTGGCTCAGAAGATTTGTTACACTTGGCATAACTCCTTATTTACTCTCTTCTGAACTATTGATCTTCTGAGAATTTAGAATAAGTATTTTGGTCTGTTCAGTTGCCTGCTCTTAATGGTCACTTCTAAAGAATGTGTTGTCTAACTCATTACTACAGGCCTGCACTCTTAGTTTTCCCAGAAATAGTATTTGCATATTCTACTGATATTCCCTTTAAATTCCTCAATACCTCAAGTTTTTTTTTTTTCACACACCTTTCTTTACTTCTCTTTCTCCATTTTTATCTTTATCTTCTTGTAAGTGTTTTCAATGGCAATTCTTGCTGCTCAAGTTAGATTTCTTGACTTAGATGAAGATGTTGAAGAGTTTCCATTCAGATTTACTGCTCTTCTTTGTGACAAAAGTAGTAGTTATCATAAAACTTCTGTCAAGCATCACCTTAATAGAATCTGGACTATCAACTCCCCTGATTTTAAACTTGCTAAACCTTATGTTCAAGGAATGGGTATTCAAAATATGTTTGTAGTTATGTTTAAGAAAGGCCAAGATAAAGAGTTAGCATATGCAGCAAGACCCACTTTACTATTTGTTCAACTATTTGCTAGTTGTTCAACCATTAGGTGATTTGGAGTCTATTTTTGATCTGGTTTGGGATACTACTTTAATGCCAGTTCAAATTACTATACCTTCAGATTTGGTCAACAAAGGAAAGGCTAAGGAGGTCTTGGAGCAGATTGGAACCTTTGTTACAGTGGATACTCCAGCTGGGAATTTGTATGAAGCAAAGGTTATGGTACCCTTGAACTCTCCTTTGACAAGAAAAGTGGTTTTTAATACTAATAGGAGAACTTATTATATGACTACTTTTTACCCAAAGCCGCCTTTTCGTGCATGTAAGAAATGTTTTGTACTTTACCATGAAGAAGATAAGTGCAGGGAGATTCAGATGAGAATCTTTGTCAGGGCATTGCCTGCTCCATCTCCTAGAGCTACGCATGTTGCTGTAACAAAAGTGGTGGAAACTCATGAAGTTGGTGAGAGTTCTGATGCTGTTGGATCTGCAAAAGCCAGTGCTGGTACTGCTGTTCCGAATGAGCACTCAAAGCCGTATGCTTTTTCTTTCAGTCTCCAACCTTCTGCAGCTCTCAGAAATAAGGGTTCTTCTTTATCTTCCCCTGTTAGATCTTCTGTAATGCCTACTTTTTCTTCTTTGACTGTTAGGGAGCCTGTTAATTCTGGGTCATCTTCAATTTCGAATCCTCAATCTTTCTTGAACTCTTCTGGTTTTCTTTCGCCTTATGATAGTTTCTCCTTTGGTGTTGATGGACTCATGCATGATAGAAAAGGAAAAAGAACTAGGACTGCTTTTGAGTCTGTATACCTAGGATCAAGTTCTGTCTCATCCTCTTTTTCAATGATTCCTACTCCTCGCTGGCCTCCTATGACTTCAGTGCCTCCTTTTAATCATCCTATTGATGCTTATTTCAATGCTGGTAGCTTAGGAGTGACTACTAGCTTGGGTAATATTGATGCTAATATGTTTTGGTCTACATCATGTACCGCTTATGCTCAGACTGTCTTTACTTCTTCTGGTTTTGTTTTCAACTCTGCTTCAGAAATAAATTACTCCTCAGAATTATTTATGCACTCAAGTTCAGATAATGGTTTTTCGTCAAATACTGATCAGAATGATGAATTTAAAGAGACTATAGTTCTTGAACCTGTTATGTTAGCTTATCTTCCTCCTGAACCTGTGATCACTGACGAAGAGTTTGAAAAAGAAATCGATTTCGTGATGATGGACTCTGACTCTATGGATGCTGAACCCTCTTCGGCTCTCTCTCTCTTTTTAATTCTTGTTATTTTTTTATCCTGTTTGTCTTTTCCTGTTTGCATTAATCTGCTCTTTTCTATTAGTCTCTTTAAATCATGAAATTTCTTTGTTGGAATATAAATGGATGTTGCTCTGACAAATATGTTTAGAAAGTTTAAACCTAGTGCAATTTGCCTTTTAGAAACTATGGTAGACACTAAAACGGTTAATAAGTTCACTCATCATCTTCCTTATGATTCGTGGCATATAGTGCCTGCTGTCGGTAAATCTGGAGGTTTGAAATTAGGGTACTTTGTAAATTCAAATATTGAAGTTATGGGTAGTGCTTTTAACATGATTCATGTTGTCTGTGACATTACTCCTGTTATAAGAAACTGTATTGTTTCTTTTGTTTATGGTTCCCTAAATGTTATGGGTATGAGGAATCAATAGAACTATTTGAATCATATGAATGAGGTAGATAATAGGCCTTGGTTATTATTAGGGGATTTCAGCTTTATTTTGCATGCTTCGGAAAAACAAGGTGGGAACCTTGATAACTCATTTCCTCCGGATTTCGTTAGAAATTTTTTAACTCAGTTAAAAATGAACGAAGTCTTTGCTCATGGAAATCCTTTTACATGGTGTAATAGAAGATTCAAGAATCCAACTGATTTGATTTTTGAAAAATTAGATAGGGGATTTATGAATGATAAATGGGTTTCGGTTCTTCCTCATACAAGAGTCACTAATCTAGGAAGAATTTATTCGAATCACTGTCCTATTGTTCTTAAGTGTTTTCATCAAGAACAAAGTCTTTTCATTCCTTTTAAATTCTTTAAATGTTGGCAGCTGAGTTCAGATTTTAAGAATGTTCTTATTAATTCTTGGGAAAAGGGTATAAAGGGTTCTTTAAGTTTTATTGTTGCTGGTAAGCTTAAAAATCTTAAGCAGGATCTCAGCAAATGGAACTTGAACTCCTTTGGTCATATTAAAACAACTATAACTAGGTTAAATTCTGAAATTGAGAAGCTTCAAACTATGCCATATACTCCTTCAATAGGTTGTTATATTTTGAATTATTCAAAACAACTGGATTTCTGGTATGAAATAGAAAACTCTTTCTATAAACAAAAATCGAGAATTGGCCATTTTCTTCATTATGACAAGAATACGAACTTCTTTCATAACACTGCGAAACTTAGGAATATGTATAACACCATTCACACCTTAAGAGATAGTTAGGGTAATTGGTTGGAAAATAGAGAGCAGGTTGTTTCTCTTCTTACGAATCATTTTAAATGTATTTATACTTCTTCAAGGCCGAGTAATGCTGAAATTGAAGTTTTAAAAGATGTGCAGCCAATTATTACAGATGTAATGAATGTCGACTTAGTAACAATTCCTACTATTGAAGAAATTCATTCAATTGTAAACAATATGGCGCCTTGGAAATCGATGGGGCCTGATGGTTTTCCGAGAGGTTTTTTCAGAGATAATTGGGCAGAAGTCTCTACCGAGGTCATCAATCATGTCCAATCTTTCTTTGGCAATAAGTTCTTGCTCAAGCAGTTAAACCACTCATTCATTACACTTATTCTTAAGGTAAATAATCCGTCTTCTCCCAATGATTTTCTACCTATTAGCTTAACAAATTCAGTTTATAAAATAATTTCAAAAATTTTAACTAATCGATTAAAACCTATTATTGATTCTCTTATTTCGCCGTATCAATATGCTTTTATGGCAAATAGGCAGATTCAAGATAATATTATTATTAGTCATGAAATTTTGCATTCTTTTAAATATAGGAAAAGGAAAAACAATAAGAATGGTTATATGGCCATTAAGCTAGATCTTTCAAAGGCTTTCGATAGACTAGAGTGGCCTTTTATTATTCCAGTCTTTAAAAAACTTGGATTCTCTGATATTTGGTGCCAGTTAATCTATCAATGTATCAGTACGGTGTCTTATTCATTTTTGGTTAATGGCTCTCCTGGTGAGGTCTTTTTTCCTACTAGGGGTATTAGGCAGGGAGATTGCCTTTCTCCCTACATTTTTATTATCTGGATGGAAATATTATCTCAATTATTGCTTAAAGGTGAGACTGATAAATTGATACAGGGTTTTAAACTAAAGAAAAATAGTCATTCCATCTCTCATTTGTTTTTCGCTGATGATTGTATGTTGTTTTCAAAAGCTTCATTATCTTATGCTAGAAACCTTATGAAGATTATAAATACTTTCGCAAAAACTTCTGGTCAGGCAATCAATTTTGAGAAATCTGGTTTCTTTACTAGTGTTAAAATGCATCATAAGCATGTGAAGTTTTTATCGAAAACTCTAGGAATTAAATTTTTGAGTAGTTCTGAGAAATACCTTGGTACGCCTTTGTTTGTGAAAAGGGATAAAACAAAGTCCTTTCAATTTCTTATAGATAAATTTTATGCTAGATTAAGTAATTGTAAGAAATCAAATCTTAATGGTGCTGGTAGAATTGTTGTTACTAAACATGTGCTCTCAAGTTTGGTTGTTTATCATATGTCTTGCTTTCCTTTCCCTAAAAATATCACTTCAAAAATTGATTCCATTCAGAGAACTTTTTGGTGGTCTAAGAAAAATCCAAGAAGAGCAGCTTATTTTCGTTCTTAGATTGATATTGGTAAGTCTAAGTTAAGTGGTGGCCTTGGTATTAGAAATTCCTATGCAACTAATAGGGTTCTGATTGCTAAGCTGGGTTGGAGAATTTGTAAGAATCCAGATCAGTTGGTTTCTACTTTCTTAAAAGATAAGTATTTTCCTAACCAAAACTTGTTAGAAATAGATAAAGCGGTTGATACTTCTTCTTGGATATGGAAAGGCATTGTCAATAGTTTGGTCTTCTTAAAAGCGAATATTGTGAGTAAAATAAATGATGACACATCTACAAGAATCTGGTCATCTAACTGGTTACCTTATAGTAGTTCTCCACCTATTTCAATTAACCCGAATTTTAATGATTATACTTTTGTTAGTGAGCTTATGGATGTTCAAAATAATTCATGGAATATTGGCCTCTTAACCACTCTGTTTGCTCCTGATGATGTTATTAGAATTAGGTCTCTCAGAATAAATATTAGTAAAAAAGATAACATCCTATGGAGTCATACTAAGAATGGTGATTTCTATGTCAAGACATCTTATAAAGTTTATATGAATGATTATAGTTCTGTTGAAGTTGCTGCCTTTTGGAAAAAAGTTTGGTCGATAGAATGCCTTCCAAAAATTAAATTTTTCATGTGGAAAGTTTTTGCTCAAATGTTGCCAGTGAAATCTACCCTTAAGCTTTATAATCCTGTTGTTGATGATTACTGCCCGTTATGTAGAAATGAAGTTGAATCTGTTATGCACCTGTTTATTCTTTGTCCTATTGCGTCCCATATTTGGTTTGCTTTATCTCTCCAACATCTGGTTGCTTTTGATTATAATTGGATAGAAGATATTTTTCAATGCTGGTTTGATAAAGACTTAGGGATTTCCCCTTATGCAGTAAATTGGCCAAGTATTGGAGCTATTGTGATGTGGTGTATCTGGAAATTGAGATGTGATGTGGTTTTCAGGAATGCTTCAATAAATATTGATAGAGTAATATTAGATACTAAGAGATTGATCAATACTTATATTGAACCTCCTCAGCATTAAAAAATTATTAGAATGGATGTTAAAACCTCCATTCAGGTTGTTGATTATGTCATGTTCTTTGATGGCTCATTCAAGAAATTTAACATGGGTGTGGGTATGATTCTCTGTGATTATGCAGGTAGAGTAAAGAGGTCTAGATCGGACTTTGGGTTGATTACAGACGCGGTTGGTGCTGAGGCGACTGCGCTAATTTTGGCAATCTCCTGGGATAAGGAGTTGAATCTGTCTAAAGTTCTGTTCGTAAGTGATTGCCTACATCTGGTGGATTTTTTTAATGGAGGAAATGGTGTAGTGGATTGGAGATGTAGTGATATTGTGGAAGAATGTCGGATTTCTTTTTCTAGTTGTTTTGGTTTTAAGCTTGTGTATATTAAGTGTTCTAAGAAAAAACTAGCTGACCGGCATACACGTCGGGCTAGAAAATTTAGCTTGAAAGACATTTGGGTTTCCATTCCTCCTTTTTTGGATAGTTTGATGAGGAAAGAACCCATAATTGATGTTTGTAATTTCCTTCTTTGTTAATGCATCGGTGTGTTTCTCAGCAAGAAAAAGAAACTTTCGCACACTACTACAAACTGAGAATGAGTTTGGTGAAAATGTGCCTCTATTCCAGTAGCAAAAGCAAATTACATCTTTAATTTCTAGCAACTATTTCACTTTGAAATGGGATCCCACTTCTTATAATCCTTGCTCACTCTTAACTGAAGAATTATCATTTTTTCACCCCGTTTACTTTCCTATCGAAAATATAGCAGGTTCATGTCTGAAAGGGAAAAATATGGTTTGGTCCTTTTTTAGGTGGTCCCGTGATTGTTTGGTCCACCACTAAAAGGGGAGTTCCATTTGGTCCTTATTTATTTAAAAATGTTAGAATATCTAAAATACCTTCTTATTATTTTCTCTTATCTCACATGTTTCTTTTTTGATTTTATCTTTTCTGTTGTAGGGCTTGTAGCCCATGGATGTGCGGCCCAATATAGTATCTAGGGTTTACTTCCTACATGTATATATATAGGATATTGTTCTATGTAAACTACTGATGCTAATAAATGGAAAATCCTTCTCTTTGTGCCTCTCTTATCTTTCTCTATATTTCTACTTCAAAACGTTATCAGACACGATGCTCTTGCCGGTTGATTTTTTTTTTATTCTTTTTGGATTATCAAATCGTTAAATCAAGTGCAATTTGTCGGATCCGCATTTCTATCTACATTGGGTTTTCATGGAATCACTGGATCCGTCTTGGGAAGATCAATTGTAGCATGCAACTTGGTATTTCTATTTATCATACGAGTTAAGAAGGTGGGAAATCTCATATATGTGACTGTATATATTAAAACTAAATCTGATCCGTGTCCGTGATTTGATTTGTATATCAATATTAATTAATATATTTGTTGTATGTTTATGCCGTGATTCATCACGCCGCAAGTGGGAAATCTCCGTGAAGGAGGAAGCAAAATGTATTGAAAAAGAAAAAGTGAAAATACTTGAATCCCCCTACTATATGGGTTCAACATATACAAGCCCCTCAAAGTGGATCCTCCACTATCAACTCCACACTTTCTATTTTTGATATTTCTAGGCCCAGAACTTTTATTTTTGGGGCCTGGTTTTGAATTATCCCGGATTGCTGACGTCAGCACTTTCATTAATAAAAGTAAAAATACCCAAAATAACCTCCGGTATTTATATTCGTTTTATAACGAAACGTAAATGTAAATCCAACTCATGTTAGGTTTTAGCTCTCTATTCTCTTCTCTCGATTAGCTCTCGATTATAACGAAGAGCAGAATTAGGTTGATTTCTTCTACACGAATTGTTGCATTGAAGACCAAGAGGTCGTTAATCATTCTTTGTGTTGAAGACGAGACGAAGAACAAGGATTCATTGTTGCTTTTTCTCAATTTTTATTGATGTTATTCATTGGATTTATCACATTATAAATAGAGATATAGAAATCAACGTAGGTACGAATGATTCAACTGATTTTTGATCTAGTTTTCAATTCAACTGATTTTTGATTGTTACAATTGCGATCTAGTTTTTTCACATTTTTTATTTGGTTTTGATACTGAGTATGTTTTTGTTGATGCTTACACATGTTTGGTTGATACCGAGAAGAGGGATAGTAAGAACATTGTTTCAGAAGTAAGAAAACAACAAATCTAGGTAATAATTTTATTTTGTTTTTATTTCAGATCTGTTTTCAAATTTTTTTTTGAATTATTTGTTCTTCTTCCATGTCTGATCTGTTAATTTTTGTTGATACTGAGAGGAGTATGAAGAAACAATTTTGTTTCAGTAGAACAAGTTGGGTTTGATTTGTTGGACATCTTTGTTTTTTGTTACGGGATGTGTAACTTTAGGTTACACATATATATCCTGTTGTATTTTTAAGCATGTGTAAGGAAGATGCGAGATGTTATTTAGTTGCAAAGCATGTGTAATTTTAGTTACAAACATATATCCTGTTTTGTATTTTAAGCATGTGTGAGGAAGATGCACATGTTTTTTAGTTGTAGCATGTGTAATTTTAGTTTACACATATGTATCCTGTTGTATTTTAAGCATGTGTAAGTTGAAGTTACATATATATATGTCCTATAACATGTTTATGTGTAAATAGGTGTATCATCTCGTATCTTTTACTCATATTTAGCTTGCCGCATAGAATATACTTCTCACGAGGGGCAACGCCCCCGAGTGAATTGCGTTCGTTTTAAAATTTTGATATTGTTATTGTGTGTATTGATATTTTTAGGTTTTCATGGATTCCGTTAGTTGCGCTCTGTTATTGTTAGTTGCATTGTTGTTGTTCGCTACTTTTCGATTTTATTACCTCGCGTGTTAATACGATATCGACTTGAAGAGTTTAAGGAACAAGTTTGCGGGAATGGAAGCAGTTTACTCCTCTTGGTATTACTTTCTTCTTTCGAGAAAGTGGGAAAGATTTCCGCTTATTTGTGATTTTTCGTTGCAATCTCTTATATCCATCACAAATAGTAAACAAAAGACCCGGTGTTGATATTTTCTTGCAAAATGTTCCTCGTGTGGCCTCTTCCTCCGGCTCTAGGCGATTCTTCCATTTCTAGCGGGTCTAGTAGTGTGTGTTCGTCCGAAACAATCTTCTTGTTGGAATGTATTTGGAAGATAAAAGCAAGCCTGCGAAACCTTTGTTATCGGATGGTTGGCCCAAGGTTCTTGGTGAGATTGGTCATGTGTTTGTTGAAGGAGTTAAGCAAGTCAGGGTTGCTTACACCAAGTATCGTCTTCGCACTGGTTTCAAAATGATTGTAACTCACAATGAGCGTTCTAGGTTCACGGCTAAGTGTGCAGATGAAAATGCTATTTGGAAATTCCATGCGGCTTCTATTGATGAGAGGAACGAAATGTTTCGTGTAGGTTTTATTTATTCTGTCATCTAATGCTTAGCACATGTTATGTGTTGTTACAGTATGTGTAACTTTGGTTTACACATGATGTTTTTTGCACCATATTGTTTTTTGGTTGAATTTTTTATATTTTGTATTAACATCTCCAGGTCAGGTCTTATAACCCTGAGCACATTTGTGGTCTTTGGTGGGCGCAACTTGAACCAAACATACTCCACCGACTTCTCGTCTAGTTTTATTGAGGAAGAAGTTCGCAAAAATCCTCACAAGAAGCCCAACCAAATTGCTGCTGATTTCCAGACCAATTATGGGATTAACATGGAGTACTATCAGGCATATAATGCTAGGGAAAAGGTTTATGAGACGATTTATGGCGACGATGTCAAGTCCTACTCGCATTTGGTATGGTATATTAATGCTATAAGGGAAACCAACCCTGGTAGCGTGATAAAGTTTGAACGTGAAAATAAACAGTTCCAACGGATTTTCATCGCATTTGTTGCATGCATCAAAGGGTACCGGTTTTGTCGTGCAATGGTATACTTGGATACTACTTTCCTTACTGGTACATTCAAAGGTTGCTTGATGGCAGCTACTGGGATCAATGGTGGTAAAGGTATGTTTTTTTTTTTTCTTTTTTAACAACTTCAGTTGACAAATAACTGAGAGTTACACATGTGTAACTCTCAGTTACACATTACTTTACCCAGTGTGTAACTAAGAAAATATCATCTGTAGCCCTTAAGTTACACATTTGTTTTAGCATGTGTAACTTGTATTTACACATTGTTTCGTTTGTGTGAAACTTATTATTCTTCGATTATGCACATTTTTTTTGTAGGATTTTCCCCCTTGCTTTTGCACTAGTCGATTCGAGACTATCGACAACCGGGAGTGGTTTTTGAGGAATTTGATGAAGTTGTTGGTGATGGGAGGCCAATCACCTTCCTTTCGGATCGCCATGAATGACTCTTGCAGGGTGTTCCACTTGTCTATCCAGATGGGTTCCACAGCTTCTGCTACTATCATTTGACGATAAATATACCCATCACTGCAACAGATCCTAGGTATTCGCTTGTGATGGACCATTTCCGAGAGGCGACATACGCACTGTCACCTGAAAACCATGCGAAAGCCATACAGAAGATTAGAGACTTGAACTGCAATTGGGTGGCTGATTACATCGAGACCATACCACCTGAATCATATGCGAATGCCTATTTCAAAGGTTGTCGTTATGGACGAACATCTAGTACTCTAGCAGAATCAGTCAATAGCTGGGTTGGGTTCACAAGAAGATGCCCCGCATCTGCTCTTCTTGATCGAGTTAATTAAGTGTTTGTGTGTGTTTTGTTGTTTGCTGTCTTTTTATTTCATGTTTTGTCACTTTATGTATTCATCATTTTTTTTTCCTTTTCAGATTAGGAGGAAAATAATGTGTTTGATGGCAGAGCGTCGTGAAATTGGTGCTAATATGATGACTCCGTTAACCCCTGAGTATGAAGAAAAGCTTGTGGCTCTTCAAGATGAAGGTTTGGCTTGGGAAGTATTGGTTGCTAGTCCTACCGTGTTTGAAGTTATTAGCGAAAGGTCTCACATGGTGGACCTCGAACACGAGACTTGCACCTGTCAAAGGTTTGGTTTCTTATGCTTTTTCTTCTCTCGTATGTTCTTTTTCTCCTTTTAAGATTAGATATATGCATGTGTAAATACTAGTTACACATCTATTTTGCAAAGTGTAACTTAAAGATACACATCCCGTATATGCACTGTAACTATCTAATTTTGAGTGTTTTATGATTTGTATGTGCAACTAATCGATTTTTTGTTTGTTTTTGTTTTTTTCAAGGTGGCGCGTATATGGTTTTCCTTGTGCTCATGCTCTTGCAGCCATACGGAAGATTAAACGTGAGGCTATTGATTTCATTTCACCATATTTTACAAGCGACTATTTTAGGAAGACTTATATGCATGCCATCCAGCCGATTCCCAACTACAACAGGCTTGTTGAATATCATCTAGATAACACCGTCATCCCGCCTACCGTGAAGAAGCCACCAGGTAGACCCCCAGGAAAGAGGATTATAAGTAAACGTGAGAAAAAGGTGAAGAGAAAAGTTCGTTGCAGCAACTGCAAGGAAACAGGTCACAAAAAGGCAGGTTGCAGGAATCCTCGGAATTTCACACCTCACTAGATTGAGCCTACCAAAGTTCATTTCTGCAAGTAATGATTTTATGTGTGGATTCTTTTTTTTTGTCTTGGATTGTTTCTTTTTTAGTTTTCTTCATTTCGGTTCGCATGGACCAAACGTTTTTATTTTTCTCGCAACGTTGATTATGTGCAAGGATCTATTCATTCATATTTTATATTTTGTCGATTAACGGTTGAAATGCGGTTTATTCTATTTTTTTGATTTATTGTGTATGTATGATCGGTGGTCAAATGCTTGTGTAACTTCGATCGGATGTGTAACCAAAAGTTACATCTGTTGTTAATGCATGTGTAACATTAGCTTACACATGATAAATGATGGTTTAAATTTATTTTATTTTGATTTATTGGGCAAGTCCGATCAATGGCTTGTGTAACTTCATTTTACACTCAAATATATGGATGTGTAACCAGAAGTTACACTGCTGTGAATGCATGTGTAATATTAGGTTACACATGATAAATGCATATGTAAACTCAGGTTACACCTAAAGCATCATGTTATGATGTGTAGTTACTTACCCCTGTTGCATACTTTATGAAACCTGTACACACAAATAAAAGTTCTAACAAGATAAAAGTTTTTAATTCAAAGAATTTCAATCCAAAAATATTTTCAAAACCAAGAACTGCTAAAATCTACTAACTGATGA
Source organism: Papaver armeniacum (assembly GCA_023531295.1). Lineage (NCBI taxonomy): Eukaryota > Viridiplantae > Streptophyta > Magnoliopsida > Ranunculales > Papaveraceae > Papaver > Papaver armeniacum. The sequence goes on from JAJJWW010014429.1 coordinate 180,974, forward strand.
AATTTAAAAGTTTCTAACAACATATTTTCCAAGTCTAACATCTGTTTGTGGCTAACAACATATTTGCTAGTATAGATTTTTTTCTAATCCTAATGATCGCTTTTACGCATCTCTCGAATGGATCCGAAATAATCTTGTATAGCATGCTTCCTCTCATGCGGTTCGGCTTGTCATCCACCATAACATCATACTTGAGGTTAATTTTTTGTCAAGTGGTTTATTCTTCATCCTGATCTTCATGTAATTGCATACACATGGAAGACAGTCAGGAATTGTACCTTGTGGGGGCAAAGCCATATACTTGGCGTTTTCATTCATCCCAAGAGCATAAGGACACAAGAGTCTCAGTTTTGTAGTAATTGCAAATGCATATTTCTTGGCTTGATTAAGGTGTTCACTCTGAGTTGCTTAACGTTTGATGAGTTCATGTAGGACCAAGCATTAGAGCTCTTCAACTCATACTCCAGCAGTGTGTAGTGTGTGTTGTTGTTGCACATTGGGGCGAAAAGTCTGACTGCATCGTTCTTGTACTTGACATACTCCTTCGCAAGCTTTGGAATCCAAAATTTCTTGAATTCTCCGTAATCGTTCAAGTACGTGATCTGCAAAAACCATTTGGAATGTCAAACTCACATTTTTAATCAAAAGTTTTAAAAATGAACAAGTGATTATGTAAACAGAAGTTACACATAGGGGCTTAGGTTTTTCACTAGAAAAATAAGAATGTGTAACTTCAGATTACACATTATAAATGTTTGTGTAACTTCAGATTACACATTATAACTGCATTTGTAACTTATGATTACACATTATAACTGTTTTCCGACATAAAAAAAATCATAATCTTACAACACACACTACACATTATAAATGCAATAAGATTTCAAATGTATCGAAGTACTTATGTATGCTTGTGGGACAAGAATATCGCTTTGTCATACTTCTTTGTTAGAGTTCATCTTTGTCCTCAATCTGCGATGTAGAAGTCGATGAATTCGACTCCAAGAAGGATTCTTTCTTGGTAAGTCTGTAGCATTAGTTCTCCGGATATATTAAACATTTGGTACCATTTTCGTCGCGTTCAATCCAAGTAATGTCTCTGCATTACAAAGAAGTAAACTATTATTAATCAACATAACAGAATCAAGTAGTAATATACAACAATCAATAACAGAATCAAGCCTACTTGGAGTCAAGCTACTTACGTTTTCGGATGAGTATGGAAATATTCAAGCACTTTCTCCTTTTTCTCGCCTTCCAGCCTTTCGATAACTTCAGAACCTTTCACATCCTTTCTCATTGTTCCGTCATCTTCTTCAGCAACCTCATCCATTCTTTCTTCTTCTACTCCTGGAACTGCGTCCATTCTTTCTTTTTCCACTTCTGGAACTGTGGTCATTCTTTCTTCATTAACACTCTTCTTAATCTTCTTCGTCCTCTTTTCATACTGCTTCAGATCTTGTGTTGGAATTTTTCTATTCCTCAGCACACGTTGTTGTATGAATGCTGGTTGGTTTTCTCTTATTGTATTCACAACTTCCTTCAGCAACTCTCCTGCAGGTAGTGGAGTTTTATCTATTCCAAGGCTAAAAAAGTTCCCCTGTGTTGTAGCTGCGCAAACAAATATAGGCAGAATCTCAGTAAATTAGCACATGTATGTAACTTAAAGTTACACAAGCCAAAATAATAATGTACTGTGTGTAACCTCAAGATACACATGCTTTTTACAATGTGTAATTTGAAGTTACACTTCCATTACAAACAAAACAAGCCAAAATAATAATGTAATGTATGTAACCTCAAGCTACATATGCCTTTTACAATGTGTAACTTGAAGTTACACTTCCATTACAAACAAAACATAAAGGAAAAATAAAACGGAAGAGTGGTTACCACTTGAGCTAGGTTCTGCATTCTCCATCACTGCAGGTCCAGGTTCACTTTTGTTAATGTCACCGACAATCTCATCAAGCATTTCACTCACTTCAACATCCGTCATATCAGTAGGGTTAGCTCCTAGTTGCACCAATCTGTAGGTCTGAGCATTGTCAGGCTGTGTTTGCGGTGTTGTAGCAGTTATCACCATGGAGTCCTCAAACTGTGTTGAAGCAAAACCATCTTCAATAGTTTCTGATGTTGGCTGAGTTGCAGCAGTCAGAACCAAACCGTCACCAACAGTTGCAGGTGTCTCTTCAATGACATTTGCATCATCACCTATGGCTTTCTCACGCGGCTCAACCACAACACCACCTTCTGCATCTTTCTTTTGTGCCTCATCAGCAGCATGCGTCTCTTCATCAGCTTTCTTCTGCGCCTCATCAACAACACCTGCAGTAGTGCGCTTTTTCTTACTAGCGGGCTTCTTCTTTTGATGAGCCTTGCGCCCCCTCGCGTGAAGTTTGAGCTTGCAGAATTTTTGGCGTATTTCAGCTGCCGAGGCTCATACATGGAACCGCACAAGCATTGAAATGAGAATTAGGATGATGATTATGATGTTAAATTTTTTTAATAAAATTTCAAGAAGAATATATCATGTGTGATTGGTGGCTTGGATAACTAGCATGTGTAACTTCATGTTACACATGAATATGGCATGGATACCTAGTGTAACATGCGGTTACACATGCATCTAACTAGTGTAACAGAAGTTTCACATGCATATAACATGTGTAAGTAGGGATTACACATCCATATGATTAGTTTACTCAACAATAATCAAGTGTAATCAAGTTAAACAAGCATATTAAAAAACCGAACAACTAAAATATGAACCTAAAAAGATTCAAAGACCTTAGTGTCAAATAATTGGGTACCTCTATCAAGTTAAAGAAGCATATTAAAAATGAACAACTACTTACATTCTTCATGGAAGGATTTTTCCGTGTCATCTTTCTCTTTCTCTTGCTCAATCTCTTTCTCGGACTCTTCTTCTTCATGTTCTCCATGCGCAGTAGCTCCATCTCCTTGTTGATCAGTTGCTCCATGCAGTAACTCTACTTCTTCATGCTCAGTAGCTCCACGATCAGTACCTCCATGTCCAACATCTTCATGTTGCATAAACTCTTCCTGGGTCACTTTGTAAGGATCAATACCCATTGCTTGCATAATTTGGCAACTAAAATTGTGAATCTTGAATTCTGCTATTCCTGAAAGGTCCCCTTCTGATATCCCTTCTCTGGCAATTCCATACACTGCTTTAAACATTGCTTGGTTTGCTTGCAGTTGCTCTTTTCAGTTGGCCATTCTCAATGGTTTGCGCTTTCAAACCCGACTTTGCGGGTCGTCCTTCTTTGGGTACCACGGTTGATATACCTAGCTGCTTCTCAAGCTGTGAAAACTCAGCCACAAAGCTAAGAGTTGGCTGCAATTAACAGATGGAGAGGTTAAAAAGAGATAGCAAAAACAGTTGAACTTTCTAAATATACAAATTCAGTTGTATGTGTAACTTAAAGTTACATAAGCAGATTTTATATGTGTAACCTATAGTTACACATATAAATTTAATTCACCGGTGTTATGTTTGCATGTGTAACTATAGGTTACACAAGCACATTTAAATGTGTAAGTTATATCTAAATTATATTTATATTACCATAAATTTACAAAACATAAACCAACTAACACTTACCGAAAAATGTGTCATGTCTGTTATGGAAATGTAATCCGAAATCGGTATAGATCCCACCTTCCAACCCGCGGGATATCTTCTTCGTGGTTTGCAACTTTCGTGATTGAGCCTTAGTGCGTGTTCAAAGCAAACAATATCGCAACATATATAAATATTAATTAGTCAAGCAATTAATATTAAAATATCCGAACGTAACACTAAAAGTCTTTGGAATAGAAATTACACACAATCTTTACCAGTAAGTACTGCACACAAGCCTTCACATTTTCCAAGCAATTAATATTATCATGAATTTCTTCAAACAAGTGCTCGTGTATTAAGTCAGGCCAAGACACCTTGAGCACCGTCTCATATGTTTCAATGATACTAAGATATTTGACGTTCACTCCATTAGCATTTATGTCGCCAAAAAATAATACACAACAAAGATAAAAACCTATTAAACAAACTAGATCCTTCTCATCAATTTTCTTTCTTTTCCCACTTTTGCTCCTTTTGGTCATAAGTTGTTTTATCTTCTCTAAATTTTTTGTCTTAGTCACTGTTGTCTGATGTGCTGTAGACTTAATATCGGTGAAGAACTTGCTGTACAAAACATTGTCAATCAAATCCTTATGAGAAAAGTTCTTTAATAGCTTTTGACCCTTTCTACTTCCAATCCTTTGCATGTAAAATAAACCAGCCCGACTTTGCGGTGTAGACTCTATAAACTTATCATCACCAAACTTGAAAGAACAAGGTGTGTCACAATCCATATCAAAGCAGTTCAAAAGCTTCAAGACGCCGCTTTTGTTGGTAGTGATTTGTTTTGTTGTACTTGGTACAGTTGGATCATACTCATCGTAATACATCATTACGAGCTTACCGTAAGCAACTCTCAAAAGATATCTCTGAGCCCTATCAGTTAGTCCTATAGGTTTTATCACCTTTACCAAATCCTTAACGGCATTCAAGGATTGCCTTAATTTTCCTGTACACATCACACACAAAAATAGTATGAGTCAGTATTTTGTGTACTTATCAAATACACTCCTTTATAACTGCAAAATCAAAATCATGTCACAAACTATGTGTATTTGCCAAGTACACAAACTGAATCATTTCTATTATGTGTTGTGTAACCTCAATTTACACATGCATATGAATCAGTATTTCTTTGTGTAACTATAAGTTAGTCACACCACAAGGCAAGTCAGTGGTGAGATTTTGAATGTGTAGCTTGTAGTTACACAGTCAATTGGCAAGTTAGTGTTGAGATTTTCAATGTGTAAATTATAGTTACACATACACAGTCAATCAATATATAAACCATTGTAGAGTCATTGGTGAGATTGTTTAAAGTGTAACTTATAGTTACCCATGCCCTTTGCAAGTCAGTGTTGAGATTTTCCACGTGTAAATTATAAAGGAATGAATGATTGAGGCCCCTGACATGAGATTTCAAATGTGTAAATTATAGTTACAGCTCCTTGGCAACTCAGAGGCGACATCTTGAATGTGTAACTTACAGTTATATCAGCTCATTAATAAGTGTAACTTCAAGTTACACACTCAATATACATACCACAATACAGTCAGTGGTTAGATTTTGAATGTGTAACTTAAAGTTACACATGGCCTTGTTTGTATATTTAAACATTCAAAGGCATTTTTTCACTAGCATGATACCATAACAACACATATACTCAAATAATTTCACATCTAAGTACAAAACATTGTCAATCACTACTAGTTACACATCCTAAACACAACCAATTTTTTATGTGCAACTACTAGTTACACATCCCAAGGCAAGTCGGTGGTGACGGGCTCATTTGGTATGTGTAAGTGTAAGTTACACAATCAATATACAAACCACAACACGAGTCGGTGGTGGTATTTTGAGTGTGTAACTTATAGTTACACATGTCCTTTGTCTATGTAGTTACATATTCACAAGTATTACATGAGAAACAAACATGAGACCATGATAACAATAGTTTTCACATCTTAGTACCTGTAATTATATCATCTTTTCCAGGGGGATTCATTTTTCCTTTCACCATTTTTATTTCAAAAGAAAATTGATTCTGAATCTGCAGTTGATGAAGTAATAAAATCAAGTTAGTTGATTGCAATTCAACTTAGAGTTTCTAGGGTTTTCAAACAGTAACATCTCATAAATGAAACCCACTAAATCAAACTACAATCAGTTATATCACATCCATGACTTACCTTTGTTTCTATTCGGTGGTTTTTTTATGGATTTTATGCACAAACGATTGTTCTCCTTCTCTGATCTGTAAAATTATCAGTCAGAATGAGTTATGTTCGTTGTAATCTCATTACAAACCCTAGTTCAGCAATTTTTGACACATGAAATTAGTAACAACAGGAATCAAAACTAACAGATCCAAATCAAAACATACCTAGTAATTCATCGTCGGAATATTTAGGTTTTGAATCATGTAAAATCGAAAACTGTTTCGATCTTTGTTTTGCAGATTCGGAGATGATGAAACGAACATTTCGATCTGTTTCTCGATTTTAGCGGTTAGCAGATTCAGCAAATGTTTATCTGTTTCGATCTTTGTTTTGCAACAGATTTCAGGAAGATTTCTTGATTTTTTTTGGGATTTTTTTCTTGATTTGTTTCGGTTTTCAGATGAGTGAGATTTGTTTTCTCTCTCCTGGGAAATGAAATAATGGCTTCTAAACGAGAGAAAGGTAGGTGACGTCTATTATATACTTGAGGTTAATTTAGTCTTTTAGCTTTCATTAAAATTATTTTTTAATTCGGGGCCTGGTTTTAAAACTCTTTTAACTAGGGGCCTCATATTATGGGTTATCCATGGGTTGGGCCTTAGCCTAATTTCCTCAAAGAAGAATCTGTTGACGGGTCCAACCCGTTTCAGTTCGGACGATCTAACTGGCCTATGCTGTTCCAGTTTGGGTCATAGGATGTCACCAAGACTGTTCCGATTATGTTCATAAACAGTGGGAACCAAAATCCTGAGGTATAGAATTATAATGTGGGTTTTTACATTGCGTATTTGTTGGGCTTATTTATTTGTTTTTAGAATATGTCTAGTTTTGTTTATTTTTGTCTTAAAATAAGTCAACATCATATAAACGGTCATTTAAATTATTTTTATTGATCTCAATCATTAAGAATTTTGGTCTTAATGTTATTTGTTCTCTTGAATATGTTATTGGATATAGTTGAATGGTGTATTTTGTTTAATTGGTTGTACCAACTCAATTCCAATGTATTCATTTGGGGCTTATAAGTACTTGAGCACCATTATTGGATACTTGATATTTTCCCAAATTTTTTGAATGTTCTGTGGAATGTATCCACTTGCTCGACTATTAATCTGTCAATAGTTTCAAAACATATGTTCAAATAAAATCACATGTATTCCAATTTTTGTGGAAGAACTCACAAAAGATGATATGAGTCATAAAATTTTCATTTCTCTACTTCATCCATAATACTAACAAACCGGTATATGTTGAAGTATGACAACAAGAGAATTATCTTTAGTAATATATTCAACCTAAAGTAAGTGGTTGCCATGTGTAGTGAGATTCTCAAATTAAGCTAAATGTAGCAAAATTGAAAATGGAAAGAACCCTAAAGTAATGAGGGTTAGACGTACCGACTCATATAAAGCATGTAAAAAAGGGACATATATATCATGAAAAAAAAATATTATTATTTTTCCCCCAACAGTAATGACACCAAAGTATAGGTATCAATTGAACATGGGATCAACTAAAATGTAATTCTAGCTCCCATCATAAATAAAAGAGTTGGAAATGCACCTTGGTCGTAGGTGTTGGTATATATAATATAATGTGTATGTGTATCATAGTAACAACCAATTTTCACATCAACTTTATTGGCAACAAGAACTTTGCCTGGCCAATTGACTATCTTATCGAGCGCAGCACTGCTCATTTTTTTTCAAGATAGAACACAGACGTCGCAAAATCTCTAGATGTACCAAGAGATAATCACATCTTGTTAAATTCCCAAGTAACCCGTGCAAATGGATAACATGTGGAACATCAAAATGATGAGAATGTAATTGATTGCATCTTTTATAGTCTCTAATATATTTGGAAGGAAATATGTTTTAGAGAAACTAATGAGTCAATCTAGTGCAATGTAATTCACTATAATATTTGGATTATTGAACCATATTGACTCCGACGATGAAATGTTGGAAACTGACTCATAAAGGCTTTGGTCATAACCATAAAGAAACTTTGATTGTGACATGATGATTGTTTTGAAAGAACTCATACAAATATCACTTTATTTGAGTGAACCAAAATGGGAAAAAGATTGACATAATGCAAAGTGACGACATATCTTTCAATAAGTGTTTTCTAAATTACTAGATGCACAACCCCCCTTCCCATTATGCTTTTAGGTAAGATAGCATATCACTCATTTTTACAAAGTCTTCAGTAAAACAGGATTGAGACCATCCTAAGATGCAAATGGTAAAAATTCCGTATTACAAAGAAAACAAGGTGAAATTTAGAAAAATATTCATGCAGAATGCGGACCATTAATGTGACTGATGGATTTGGTGAATGTTTTGACATTTTGTACTAGTTATAGTTCCCAAGAAATTTGCGTTTGAAAACTCCTAGCACATATTACACAATGCAAAGTGAAAAGGCTCACCACCCTTGTTAATGCTAGAGAATTTACATCAAAAGGACTTGATGAATATTGCATGTTTAATAGGATCAATATAGAGCATCTTATACCCAATGGTATCGCAGAGGCTACCATCAAAGGTTACAAATGGTGTCTAAGGTATAGGTTATGCGTACCAACCTACCTTTTATTGCTTTGGGGATATACAATATTACACGCATCTTACTTAATTCGTTTTTAGAACCCAATATTAGTCAACCTTTTCTGCGTACCGGTTGGTGGCGGATTTAAGCCCGACATTCGTGTTCTTACGCATTTTTGGTTGCACTATATATGTGCCATTACGACTCCACATCGTACTACGATGGGTCTTCAAAATCAAGTAGTTATGTTGGAAATGAGTTCCCAACAATTATCCGCATTTTAAAACTTTTAGTGTAAAGAGTGTTTTAACTTCTAAGGAGATCTCTTACCGCTAGATTTGCGGGTTTTCATTTTGATGAGAGAAACACAAAACGAATATAGAGTCTTCCTCCAAGGGAATGACCTGTTTCTTTGAAGGAGAATAATCTTGCAGGAGAGAAGAACCGAGAAGAAACCAGAGTCATTAAGCGCTGTTAGCTCGCGAGAGAGAAAGCTAAGAGAAGAAATGGGGGAGATAAGAAAAGTATTTTCTAAGGGAACGACGAGAATTGTCGTGGTGTGTTCCCACTCGAATTGTGTCTCATATTGATTCTTGTACTCCACAAATGTAAATGTGAAGTGATAAAGAATATTCAATTTTGACATGTGAGAGATGAGCGGAGAAAGGAAGAATTGAATTTACACGATGTTGCTAAAGTGATGAGATCACACATACCCTGTGCAAACCTACCTAAGCAAGGAATTCCGCGAAGCAATTCATCTCGCTCAATTTGTAATTCGCAAAGTTACAAATCCTCAACTTGATCGGAGAAGATGCTAGATAACCGATCCATAGAAGAAGCGGTCGATGGAATCTTCTTGGCGAGAGAAGGATTTGAATCATAGTTATCCTCGTCGGAGATTCAGAGCTTGAGCTAAGGCGAGAAGAAGATTGGACCCTTCGCTTCTTAGTTAATGGAGCGAGGAAGATTTACCCTTGTGAGTTTTACCCATACTTTTAATCTTGGCATATTTTACTTCTTGACTCAACATACGATTAAAGATAAGAACAAGAGGCAACAATATTGTAAAAATAATAAAAGGAATGTTTCTTACTTCACCCGTAAGCGAAGTCTCGTCAGTACTCTCCAACGGATTATCCTTGAAACTTTTTCTCAATTTGTTGAGAAAAAATTCCACAAACTCCAAATATAAAAAGAAAATAGTGAAAGCAAGATTTGAAGTAGAGAACATACCTCTTTTGCCCTATCGGGCCATTTGAATTCCCAAGGATGATACCTGAGATTCGCAGGAAGAACGTATGGACCCGCGATATAAGGACCATTTAAAATCAAGGTACAACCCACCATTTCTCATCTTTGGAGTGGCGAGGGAGTAGTGTTATTACCCGGTGCCAATCAATATCCTTGAGCAATTTATCCTCGGGGACATTATCCTTCTTTTTCAAGCTTAACGACATTCGTGTTCTGAATAGTTTTCAAAAAGCATGTATTTTGATCTATTTCCAAGTTGCACAGGATATATATAAAGTGCCATTCTCGAACTCAAGCACGAACTCCACATAATTGATAAAAAATCTGAGAGAATTTTTCATGGGACAAGATTTCATAAAATAAAGGCATCTCGTGGATTGTATAAGGGAATGGGAAGTCTTCTATAATTTTTTGATCATCACATTGATGAGTAGTAAAGAATTGATGAAGGTTCTTGATCGGGGAATGGTTGATAGATGAAAGTTCCCAACTTCAATTATGCACGACCAGCCATTATCGGTATGGGAATGGATGGGAGGTTGAAAGGTTAAAATTTTAGAAACGAAGAAAAGATTTTAGTGTAGGAGCGCAAATTGCGGAAGGAGAGATCAAAGAAAAGTTGCAGAGACAAGCTAAAAGATGAAAAGGAGGGGAAAGAAAACTATATATAGGGAAAAAGAGCCTTCGAGAAAAACGAGGTCATTTAATTAAGAGACATAGAAAAATTTGAAAGAGACGTGTCAAGAGAAGACATTAATAATCAAAATTTTCTCAAGATTCTAAAGATTTGACAACAATATTGTAAAAATCTTAAGATATTCTTCCCCTCGCAGGAGAAATATGAGAAGAGATAGGAGATGATACTTCTTATATATCTCAAAGAAGGAACTTTGCAAAAGAATAGAGGCAAGTAAGTACTTTTCAAGGAAAGTATTCTTTTGCTCGTTCCTTCATCAACAAAAAATACAAGATCGTTACCACAAGGGGAGCAATATTTAAGAAAAAGAGGCAAGATGTAGGATCATTTTCTACAAAGGAACGAGGCGATCGCAGGAGCTAAAATAAGAATGAATGCCAAAACATAAAGAAGACGAGAGACACAGCGAGGTTAAGAAGTGTCGCGAGAGCGAATGTTTGTGCATCTGCGACACTTCGCGAGACATTCCTAGTAAAAAGGGGAGCTTAGTGTCATCTATGTATTCATATTGAGTCTTTTCTTTTTGGAATTGTTAGGCAAGTCTAACTTCTAAGTATAATTCTATTTTCTGTGTAAATACTTCATGAATTCAATCAATAAATGTTCTTGATCTTACATCTTCCAATGGATTAATTGCAAAATAAAAGGTGTAGTGTGGGAAATATTACTAAGTGTTCTTACGCATTTTTGGTTGCATATATATGTGCCATTACGACTCCACATCGTACTATGATGGGTCTTCAAAACTGTTAAGTAGTTATGTTGGAAATGAGTTCCCAACAATTATCCGCATTTTAAAACTTTTAGCAGGAGATCTCTTACCGCTAGATTTGCGGGTTTTCATTTTGATGAGACAGTCTTCCCGTCGTTAAGGGGAGATAAGAAAAAGTATTTTCTACTCCACAAATGTAAATGTGAAGTGATAAAGAATATTCTTTGATGTTGCTAAAGTGATGAGATCACACATACCAGCTGCAAATCCGCTGTTACAAATCCTCAATACAGGATATACACCATAGACTAAGGTGTTGCAACTACACTCAGTGGAAGTGTGGTTGAGGCCGTGGCTCCATAAAGGAAGTTGGAGAGACTACTTGGTTCGATCAATCCTCACCTAGAAAGGAAGTAGGTGAGTAAGGCACAACTTATTTATATCATCAGAAATCATCTCATAAGATTGTCTCTGAATATGTCTATGAATCAAGCTGGAGGACGCTCCGAAGTTTTAAATTATTCTAGAGAACAATGAAATCCTGACGGATTAGGAGAATGCATATGAGTCAATGGAAGGATCATGCATGCACAATGATGACATAATCCATAAATAGTTGCTCCAGAACTAGAGCACAATAAGATCGAACCATGCTTTATTTTGATTAATTTCAAATAAATAGCATATTTGTCCTACGCAATCCAGGTAGAAATTAGTTCTTTGACAAATATACGGGTATTTGGTGTGGTAGTGCTAACCAACCTAGTGTAAAGCCTGTGGGACATATGTGGTTATTTGTCACAAAGTGTAGTGAGAAGAATGAGGTCTTAAAGTATAAAGAATCACCTTGTGGCGCGAGGTTTCTCACAAACCACTGGATCGCTTACTCTTTTGAACATCAAAATGTTCAGTTAATTAGTTTGCTTAGTAGTTTCAAAAGAACTTGAAACATAGTAGATGTGGTTATATCTCTGGAGATTTAGACTCAAAGATATTTGCAAAGTGCATGATGGCCTTTTGCTTTCCAAGTCGAATGACTCTAAACCACGGAGTGTTTGCAGTTACACTAGAACACTCACTTATTGATTTAAACAATCAGACGGATGTGGTATACCCTTCTAAGTGACTATTTGATTGGGAAGGGATAAACAAGTAGGTTTCGTGCCATGCGTATTAAATAAGTTCCTGATTCATAATTATAGCTATCTATGTCGACGGTATAGACATGATAAGTACTCTTAATGGAATAAGAGATCTTACAAGCTATTTAAAATCTGAATTTGAGATGAAAATCCTGGGAAATCTCGATCTTATCTATGTTCTAAACTAGAAGACCGAGCTTGTGGTATATTATTCCACCAGTTTGCATATGTCCATTGTCAGGCAATTTAACAAGGACGTGCATGCTGCTAGCACTCCCATGATTAGTCGAGTTTCAAATGTACATAAAGGACCAATTCGTCTAAAGGAAGATGACGAAGTTGGGTCGGGAGATGAACTTTCCTTATCTAAGTATAATAAACGCATTATTGTACTTAGCATAATGTACTCGACCAAATGTTACATCCTCAATGAACTTGTTTGCTAGATATAGCTCAGTGCCAACGCAACGTCATTGGAATGGTATAGTGAATGTAATCATGTGCTTAAAAGTAACCATTGAGATAGATTTGTTTTATCCATGCAAAGAAATAAAAAGGAATGCTAAAGAAAGTGCAATCCAAAGGTTGTTGATTATAAAGGAACAATAATCTCTTCTCCAATGAAAGTAATCAGGGGGAGATACGGTAGACTATTTTCTAGGTCATTACCGATATTCATTTTCGAAAAGCACATGACTAGAACAGTCTGGAACAACTCTGAAAGTAATCAGGGGGAGATGCCGACATCAGGGGGAGGATCCAAGGATATGATGTCGACATATTTTACTTCGAAATTGAAGTCGTGTTGTACTCTTTTTCCCTTCGATCATGAATAGTTTTTCCCAAAGGGTTTTGTTACTTGACAAGGTTTTTAGCGAGACAACACTAAAAACATCAAGTATGTTGAACGTTGAATACATAAAGATCGCCGTTGATATTACTAAAAATATCTAAATCAAAGAAATGAAACGCGATAGTCTGTTAACAACGTAACTTCCAGAATCAACAACATGGTCTTATAAACATTCAAGTCTCAAAAATTAAGTGTGATAAACTCCTTTTGACTGCATTAGACTAATGAAAATTGTCTGACATCAGGGGGAGCATCTAAAGGTGTGTTGAACTCTTTTCTTTCACCGAGGTTACTTTTTCCCACAGGGTTTTGTTGCTCGGCAAGGTTTTTAATTAGACAACAACAAACACAGAGAATGTAATTTCCCAACTAAGGCTATTATCTTTCCCACGAGGATTTTCTGCCTTAGGAGTTGTGAAGCAACTAGTTAACTTCAACGGAGCAAAGTGATCATCTGCAACGGATCACCTTTACTTGCATCTATCACGTTGTACTCTTTTCCCTTCGTCAAGATTTTGTCCCACTAGGTTTTTCTTGTCAAGGTTTTAACGAGGCAACATATTCGAGTCTAACTATGTTCTACGTTTGCGTAATATTGTACTCTTTTCCTTTAGTTCAGGTTTTGTCCCTTTGGGTTTCCCTGACGAAGTTTTAACGAGGCAATTAACTTAGACTCATCGATCTTTGAAGATCGTATTGCATGTGATGAACTACATGTAAAGTACGAGATAACATGTGAAGTACTACATGTGAAGGATTTTACCAAGGTTTTATCCCACTGGGTTTTTCCTTATTGTCAAAGTTTTCATGAGGCGATTGATTTCAGCACAAGTCATCAAGAAGAGGACGACATTTGAAGACTTACATTCGAATCACTATACATCAAGCACTACAAACAGAGTTCTACTGGACCGCACAAGGGGGAGTGTTGTAGGGATTGTAGCCCATGGATGTGCGGCCCAATATAGTATCTAGGGTTTACTTCCTACATGTATATATATAGGATATTGTTCTATGTAAACTACTGATGCTAATCAATGGAAAATCCTTCTCTTTGTGCCTCTCTTATCTTTCTCTATATTTCTACTTCAAAATTTTCTTTATTTTCTCTCTACAAATTTTTCTCACTTCTTAACTTTAATAAATAAAAAAAACTTAAAAATGAAATATCTCTCAATATATAAGTCGAAAATTAATAAATTTTATATATTCGGAAAGGTCTCGACGATATCTACACAACAAGTACCCATTATGCTATGTTTCGGAATTTTAATTTTTTTCGGTGTAATAGTAGTTCATATCCGAGAATGAACACTATTTTAGAACATGATAGTTCATTCTAAATTTAGCAGTTCATTTCGTGGAATGAGCTCGTATATGTTAGCAATTTGTTTTGTAGAATAAACTCATAAAAGTAGTTCATTATGAAGAATGAAGTCGTAATGGTAGTTCATTATTATTGTCAAATGAACTCATAATGGTTGTTCATATTGTAGGATTGATAATTCATGTTGTAAAATGAATTCGTAATGATAATTAAGTATGGTAGTTCATATTGTAGAATGAACTCATAATAGGTGTATATTATGGTAGTTCATATTATAAAATGAACTCGTAAATGGTAGTCCATATTGTAGAATGAACTCGTGATAGGTGTTCATATTGTTGAATGAACTCCTAATGGTATTCCATATGGTAGAATTAACTCGTAGTATTAGTTCATTATACCAGTTCATTATGTAGAATGAACCAGTTTATACAGCTAGTTCATTTTGGAGAATGAACTTACATGATTTTTTTTCTTCAAACAATTCACTTTTTATAATGAACTAACTAGTATGGTAGTTCATTAAAGGAGTTCATTTTAATGAATGAACTCGTATAATAGTTCATTTTATAGTTAATTTTTAGCTAAAGAATAAGTTAAAAATTAAAAGCTCTGAAACATAGCAACAATGGTACTCATTGGAAAGCTCTCGTCGAGGGCTTTCCGAATATATAAAATTTATCATTTTGGACATTGGTTCAAAAGATATTTCGGTTTGAAGTTTTTATTTATTTACTTTTATTAAGAGAGAGAGAGAAAAAAAAAGGGCATTCCTGCCACTATATAAAACTATGACATCATTGATGACATCATCCCGCGTAGGTGTTGTCCACCCTAAGACCAAACAGTAATATTCATGACCAAACAATAATATATATTTTAAAAAAGGACCAAACAGATAATTGATTTGGTCAACATGACCAAACTAACTTAATTATATTTTTTTCTAGGACTAAAGGATATTTCCTACCGTCTGAAAGGCCAGTGCTATCCCGCACGACACCGCACAATGGAACTATAAGCTAGCACAATGGAGACCGTTGGATTATGAAATTATGCATCTCTATGATACAGATACGTGCCAGGCTGTTTCATATTTATAAATAAGCCCTCAGTACCTACCAGTTTAATTAAAACTGATCCTTTGCATATTACACTTTCCAACACAACGTCTAAGTACTTTGAAGAATTCCTTTTTATTGGAAAAACTAAACTCTTTGATATTGTTCTCGATTTTCAAACTTGCTTACATAATTTAAGGTTTATTTGATGATCGGAAATGTAGATTATGGTATTACAGAATGCAAACAGATATTGGATTTAATTAATATCGTAGGGATATGATAAGAACACGAAATTGGGGATATAAAAAGGAATTGGGGGATATTGATTACTTCTCCCAACCCATGGTGTGTGTTAAGGGGTGATTTTTGGTATGAAAATACTAAAATACCCTTTGGTTAATTAAAAACATTATGAAAATACCATACTACCCTTTCTACTAAAACAATAAAATCAAAAACCAAATTCATATATCCCCCATTTCTATTTCAGTATCGGCACTGTTAGGGTTAGGTTTTGAAAAAAAAAAAAATTCATCGTTCTTCATCTATTCTTCGTCGATTAATCGTCGATTCAAAAATTTCTTCGTCGATTAACCTACCCGAATCATAAACAATGCCTCCACGAAAGAAACCAAATGCCCAATCGAACTCAACATCGATTGCTCAACAAAAACAGGCAGAAAGACTTGCTAAGATTGCTCAAGAGCAAGAACACGAAGAAGCAACGTTATCTGACGATCAACTACTCATAAATATAGCTTCTGTGAGAAGGTAAGTCATTTAAAACTGTTTAATTAGTGTTTCAATCGATTTGTAGCTATGGGTTTAGGTTAGAATCGCGAACCCTAACTCAAACAGTTGAGTTTCGAGAGTAGTACCGACGATATTTGTATGAACACAAGACGGGTTTGTATTCCGATGGTGGCATTCAATCTAGGATGAATACAAAGGTTTCCAACCCCAGCATTCACCGTAATTCCTTTCACGTTCAAACTGAATTTTCCCTACCGGCATTCAATCTAGGATGAATAAAGTGCTTGGTTTTAGTCAATCCCCGCCGCTACACACAGTGTTTGATAATAATTCGTGTATGCTTTAACGCTTCTCCCGTTGCTTGGTAGTGGACTTAAAACATACAGGAGAGTTTATGAATTTGTCACCAGTACCGGCATAGATTTTTGGTTTCATTGCATGCCAGTTTTGGGTACCGGCATTCTTTTGTAATAATTCAAGCATACCGGTAGTGGACTTAAAACATACAGGAAACTTGTCACAAATACCGGCATAGATTTTAGGTTGCATTTGTATGCCGGTACTTGGTACCGGCACTGTCGATAGTCAATGTGTACTGCCGGAACATTGTACCGGCGTGGTTTATTTTAAGGTAGTCAATGCCGTACTAAAAGTGAAGGTGAGTTGTCTTATATTCATTGCTTTCCGTGTGCTTACGATATAGGTCAAAAGCAAAGGAAGCTAACAAAAGAAAAACTAAAGATGATGTCACTAAGAGAAGAAGGAAGGACGGTCTTGATACTCCTCAGTCTCTACCTCCTTGAGGGAAAGATGAAGGTCGTAAGATACGTTTAGGGGCTGGTACAAGAGGGATAATTTGGGAGAATGGTGGTGACCATAGTCGACTTGCAAACCGTGAGCACGATGATCAAGATGAGCAAGATGAAGAGGAAAGTCAATTAGCAAGCCAAAGCGAAGGTGGTGGGCCAAGTCAACAACCAACACAAGGCAATGGCAAGAAGGGCAACATCAAAGTGAATTTTAAAGGTTCCCACCTTCCTCATATTAATGACATGATACCTGACCTTGAACGTGGTAGAATTTGGGGCGAAGCTCCGGAACCAAAAACACTATTTGGATACAAGCACTCGTGGGCTCGTACTATCTATCAAACCTATGTAAGCATTTTCTATCTTGTACATATGTATTGTTGTGTATTTATGTAAAATCTCTTAATTGTATTGTCTCTCCTAATTGTAGGATCATAAGAAGGTTATGCGTGTTTGCCGAAACCAAGCCGCGGATGGTTGGAATTTGTCCGAGGAATGTGAAGAGGTCCAAACAATATTAAAGGATTCTGGTCTATATGCTTTGGTTGAAAATTATGTGAAGCTTGATTCATTCTTGTCAATTGCTTCGTCGAAAGGTATCATGGTGAAACCGATACCATGCACTTCCCTTTTGGGGAGATGACCTTCATCCCTAAAGATGCTCAGAACATTCTAGGCTTGAATGTTATCGGCAAATCAATTGCAGAAGGAGTTGAGTCTGGACCTAGAATGGTCGAAGTTGCACGGTCTGACTAACAAGTTGTTTGGTTGGGACTACAAAACTTCTGTGGAGAGCTTTTATGAATCCACATCTTGTAAGACAAAGATAATCAAGTTGACCTTTGCTTAAGAAGAATTTTGAAAACACAAAGAAAAGAAGTTTGGAGGATGGATGGGACCCTAAACAAATTCGTTTATCTTTGCTGCTGCTTACCTGTTATACATCTTGGGCACTAGGGTATTCTCTGACACCAATGGCAACAAGGTTAGTGCGAACTACCTTCAGTACTTGGATCCGTTGGAAGATGTCTATAATTATTCTTGGTGCACCGCGGTAATGGCACATTTGATGACGGAGATGAGAAGGGCCTCTAAGGCTAAAACCAACCAATTTGTCGGGAATTTCACTCTACTGCAGGTAATTTTGTTCTTAAACTTATGTTATTATGTATATTGTTCATATGTACTCTTATCGTGAACTTAGAAACAAAACTTATTGCTTCACATTGGAATAGGTGTGGGCTTATGAACACTTCCCAACCTTGTTCAAGTTCTACCCCTCCTTGAAGATCATATACCTTCCAGAACCCGATACGCCTATAGCTAAGAGATACGAGTTCAACAATACTCCAAAGCCCGGTAACATAGGTCGACTGATCGATATGAGATTGGCTTTTGACGCAATGAGTACCAAAGATGTTGTGTTCGACCCTTACAAGGAGGCTAGAGGAAACCACCAGGTTTTGAGGTTTGGTAACGTTGCATTTTACAATGGGATGTTGTTCCACCCAAAAGGATACGTTATGGCTAATCCTACACGTGTGATGCGCCAACTTGGATATAAGCAATTAGCACATTTCCAGACGGCCTCTTTTCAATGTTTTGATCTTGACCTTTCTCGGTGCTTTTCAACTCCAAATCGGTTGCATGTAGAGTATGTTCCAAAACCGGAGCCAACAGATTGGAGTGATAGGGAACCACGTCGTTTGGTAGATATTAGTCAGTGGGAGAAGTTGGAGATTGCTGAAAACGGTGATGAAGTTGATGCCGACTACATGGAAGATTACCTGCAATGGTCACATCCTTATGTCGTCCTCCCGGATGACGTCCAAGTTCCTCCCCAGAAAAACCCTCCCGTTCCAACTCCCGCACAGGCACCACCTACGATGACCCAACTTAATAAGACCGTTGGATTGCTAGTAAGTATTGTTAATTGCTTCGTCGTTTAATGTACACATAATCTTATATGTATACTAATTATGTGTTTGATGTATTAAACTAGCGGCATCGGCTTGGCAAGTTAAAGAAGATGTTGGGTTGCAAGTATCAGGAAGGAGAGGTGTTATCCCTTGAAGAAATGAAGGAAGTCGAGGAAAAGCTTGATAGAATTGAAGAAACCGACCCTAATGCAAAAGCTTTGTTCGGGGAAACTAAGAACAAACCGGCCCAAAAGAAGCAAAAGACCCAGTGATTAACTCTTTAGTTGTGTTTCTTTTTTTGGATGGTGGTTATCACGTCTTGAACAATTCCGAACTTGTTTTCGTTTGTACCTCGTGGTTAACTCTTTAGTTGTTTGGTTTGCTTTTGGTTTAGGATACCTGGATTAAGAACATTTGATAGCAGAATCCAGTTGTTTGGTTTATGGTGTACATGCTTTGATTTCTAGTGATTAGTTTATGTTGAACATGTTTATCCTTGCAAGATTTATTTGCGACTTTTACCGGCATAGATAAGTTTAGGTTCAACAGTGCCGGTACCTATTCCGGCATGCAAGATATTTATAAATCAATGTCGGTCCTAGATACCGGCAATGAAATTGTTTTTAAAACCATACCGGAACAAGAAGATTAAAAATTCCATGTTCCTGTATATATATTCGAAGGTACCGGCACAATAGTATTTTCTAACATCTATGCCAGTTTTATGATATTTTCAAATTTTCATAGTTGTTTAAAAACAAGACCTTTGTAATCTTGATTTCTTCCATGCCGGTACTCTGCTAGTTTTGAATATAAATCCATTTCGAATGCTCTTTTATTTTATTCCTAAGTAATCTATTACATTGGATTTGAAACTTTTAATTAAAACATGCTAAAAAACATGGCATGGATTACATTTGGTTAAAGATAATCTATTTCCATCCCTTTTCAACAATTGCGGAACCTTTGAGCCTTTCCCCGAATCTCTTCAAGACATCGTCCGGGATGGGGGTGTCAATGATCATCTTCATTGGTTCTTCTTCTCTTTCAACATATTCCTTTCCCTTCATATAACACCCATCACACCCATCGATAGGCTTGCATTGGCCCTTGTGGTTTTCTCTTGACTCTGCTAGTTAAACAGCTTTGTCAAACCATTGAAACTCATCGCACTTTGGGTGATTCAAACACCTTTGAAACATTCTTCCATTTTCAGCATCATCAGTTTTTGCAATCCAAAACTGGCGTGTCCCATCACAGCTTCTACACTTTGAATAAATAAAAGGACAGTCCATAGCTAGATGAGAAGGTGACTTGCAAATTTGACACTTGCAAATAGAGGTAGATGATGAATCCCCCATCCTTTGTGAAGCTTTAACTGTGCTTGCTTTCTTGAGAGAATGATATTTCTTATTTGGTGGGTGGTTTGTGTAGATTTTTCCAAAGGAATGGGGGTATTATATAGAAATAAATCTCCAACGGTCTTATTTTTCAAAAAACTAGCAGTTTTTTTTTTGAATTTAACAACTGCCGGCATAGTCGTTATTATAGATTGAATGCCGGTTCCCTGTATCGGCTTTTCAAAGTGTTTTGAAAACATGCCGGTATTGGTTGCATATTTGGACCAATCTCTATAAAAAAATTCCCTTGTACCGGAATTGTCATCTTATGATAAACCGTACCGGAACCATATGCCGACATCCTATTTTACAGTTACTGCAATGCCTATTTTGGCGATTTTCAAAAATACTAGTCGTTGACGTTTTCTCTATATAAAGAGAGCTAATTATTGGACCCAAAAGCCAAAAACTCGTGTTCTTATATATCTCCTTGAGCCTCTTAACTTAGAAACCCTAAACCCTAGAATAATCATCAATAAATAGCTTAGTATAGTACCTAATCCCACATACAACAAATGGCATCGTTCGACTCGGAGGAATATTTAGCAATCACCCAAGCATGGTACGCTAAAACTCGTCCTTCAACTATAGATAACAGCACGCGGGATTCCATGTGGTTGAAGATTTTTAACAAATTTATTCACGATTACGGTAACCCTAAAGGAAGAACTGCTCAACAAATCGAGCAACGACACGACATCATCCTAAATGCGGTGGTTGAGTATCTAAAAATGATACACCGGATCGACCACGCTACCCACAATAGATTGTCCCCTCAACAACTCGTAAGTATCTTTATGATTAATTCGACACAATCTACTCTTTTTCAATTTTTATGTAACAAACAAAGTTTGTGTGTTGTTTTTGTAGCATGAAGCCGTGAAAATGCGTTACTTACAAGAAAAGGGAGAAGCATTCATGTTTGAAGCCAACGTGAACCATATTGTAACCAAAGTCACGGAGTACCACCAGCTGGGTGAATCGGAAACGGATTCTTCTTAAGAAGATTGATTGTTTAGTGTTATTTGCTTAGGTTTTTAGGATATCCAGTTAGGTATTTCGTAAGGTTTTGTGGGTACATCTCTATGTAAGCCCTCACGAGACTATAACTCATCCACTTGGGTCACCAAGTGGTTTAAAGGCTTGATGCACGTGCTAAGTGCATTCGTTGTTCCGTCGATGATAGACACATTTTTGTGTCTAATTTGATCTCAATACTATATATTGTTGGACTCGATTTTGTACTAATTTTGGTATTTTATGTGATTGTAGGCTTTTTTGGGAAACAAACATTTTTGGAAAATTCGGTTCGAAAAAAGTTGATTTTGGCATCCGGAGGACATTTGCTAAGCGGACCCCAGATTTGGATAAGGGGCACCCACGGTTATGTGTAGCCCAAATTTGTCCTTAGCACCCATCTGCTATAGGCACCCCAGCACAGAGGATGAGGGGCACTCACCATCTTCACGGTTTGAACAAAGAATTGGCGGGAAAAATGCAGTGGTCGCCTGCGAAGTTATCTTAATGAATTCTGAAGAGGTTTTTGCGTGATTCTCTCGTTCGAATTGTTTGGTAATAACCTGTTACGGATTAACTGGGGTAGTAATGGTTTCGGTTTCAAATAAATAGGAAGATTTGGGTGGATTCTCATTAAACAGGGAGTTCGAGCATATCTCGGGATTTTGGTTGTGTTTGGGAAGATTGCGTGTGGCTTCTGTATGTTTAAAAAAACTATGGACCGTGAAACCAATGTGTTGGGAGAGAGTCAACACCAGTAGAAGCTTATAGAGATAAAACAGGGAAGAAAATCCTGTGATTTGCATGGAGAGTAAAAGAGGATTATCCTTGAGTTGATTACGTGATTCGATGGTGCTACTGGGTATAAAAAGGATCCTGAGGAGTCATAGGGGGGGATCGAGAGTTGGGGGAGGCTACAGAGTGGATAAAATTGCTGCAGAGAAATCTGCAGCAGCATAGAAAAATTGTGAAGAACACGAAGAACAGACAGACAAAGACAGTCGTTAAAAGCTGTCTTATATTCTTAAGAGATAAGACTGTCAACTGCGACAGTTTACAGCGGTTCTTTGTAACCATCGAATCACGTAATTAACTCAAGAATAATCCTCTTCTACTCTCCATGCAAATCACAAGATTTTCTTCCCTGTTTTATCTCTATACGCTTCTAGTGGTGTTGACTCTCTCCCAACACGTTGGTTTCACGGTCCATAGTTTTTTTAAACATACAGAAGCCACACGCAATCTTCCCAAACACAACCAAAATCCCGAGATATGCTCGAACTCCCTGTTTAATGAAAATCCACCCAAATCTTCCTATTTATTTGAAACCGAAACCATTACTACCCCAGTTAATCCGTAACAGGTTATTACCAAACAATTCGAACGAGAGAATCACACAAAAACCTCTTCAGAATTCATTAAGATAACTTCGCAGGCGACCACTACATTTTTCCCGCCAATTCTTTGTTCAAACCGTGAAGATGGTAAGTGCCCCTCCTCCTCTGTGCTGGGGTGCCGATAGCATATGGGTGCTGAGGACAAATTTGGGCTACACATAACCGTGGGTGCCCCTTATCCAAATCTGGGGTCCGCTTAGCAAATGTCCTCCGGATGCCAAAATCAACTTTTTTTTCCCAAAAATGTTTGTTTCCCAAAAAAGCCTACAATCACATAAAATACCAAAATTAGTACAAAATCGAGTGCCAACAATATATAGTATTGAGATCAAATTAGACACAAAAATGTGTCTATCAGTCGACAAGGATTACGTTCGAAATAAATTATAGTTCCGGCTTAGTATGTAAACATATTTCAATTGCCTAATGGTTCCGGCGTGCATTGTAGTATATTAATTTATGCCGGTATTAAGTGCCGGCATGTCGTTTATGCTTATACCAATGCCGGATCGTTCAAAATTCAATGCCCAACGGCTATTTTATTAAACCATAAACCGTCTTTATAGTGCCGGCGTTGATAGTAGGTCACTGACAATGCCGGCACTATAAAGCCGTTGTGTATTCATCTATTTAATGCAATGGATTCACCCATTGCACTTGATACCTCCAATGGCAAATCCATCAGCAACTACCGATTTCATCATTGCCATGGAAAAAGACAAACTTAGGAAAAATAACTTATCTACTCCGATGGGAAATCAATTATCATCCACCACCAACTCAAATCCATCAACAACAACCGATTTCATCATTGCCATGGAAAAAGAAAAACTCAAGAAGAACAAACTATCCACTCCGTTGGGAAATCAATTATCAACCACCAACTCAGTTGCCCTTATACTAGAAAAACTAAAAAGGAAGGGAGAAACCACCAAGTCAATTGCCGCAATGGAAGAAGAGATACTTAAGAGGAAAAGAGAAGAAGAAGAGGAAGCAAAGCTTGAACATTATCGCAAAGAAGCTAAAGAGATCCTTAAACGTCAAAAACAATCTAAGATAGAAGAGGATGTCGAGGAAGAAACCGAGTGGATTAAAAATTACTACATAGTATCGGATTTCCAGGAAGATCACCGCCCTTCGAATCTTTTTTTGGGTCTTGTTAGGACTGGTCCTTACATGAGTAACTACTTGGAAGGTAATAAATGCAGAATTGATTACGGTGATCTCTATTTACAAAATCGAACAATTGCACTCATAAAGTTATGTCGCAAATACAATGAGTTTCTTGCAAAATACATAGGGAATAGGTATCAAGCTCAGGACGCATATACCAAGTGGAGAAAAGAGCCTTTTAGGCATTTCGAAGCTGCTTTGCTTATTGAATTTCGTTCCAAGAAATGATGTTAGTTGCAATTGGCTTGAGATCTTTCGTTTTATGTGTAACGTTGTTTATGTTTATTTCCTTAAGAAATGATGTTAGTTGCAATTAGTTTGGGTTACTGTTTTTAAGTTTATTTCCTTAAGATTATGTGGTTAATGTTGTTTATTTCATCAAGTTTCTTTCCCATACCGGCATTGACAAATACACCAAATACTATAACGTTACTTGTGCCGCCGTTTAATTGTGATTACCAAATACTTATCGTCAGAATACCGGCATTGAAGTTTTCCATCTGTCCATGCCGGCATTCTGACGGTTACAAACACAAGTTATGTGGCAGTTACAAACTCATTCATTCCACTTATTTGACGGTTATAAACTATTTTATCCCACTTATTTGATGGTTACAAAATCCTTAATACCAGTTTATGCGTCGGTTACAAACTCCTTCATTCTATTTAAGGGACGATTATAGAAAGGAAATCATTCAATCTCCGTTTTTGTTTCATCTTCTATACCAAAGACAATGGGTCGTCACAAACCTCGTGAAAAACCCATACCCAGTCCTGAAGAATCTGTTGATGATGGTGGTAAATCGAAATCAAAAGCGCAAGAACTGCCTGAAGAGTCTGTTGGTGAGGCGAGAATAACAAATTTGCTTAGGTAAGTGATGTATATGTTGAATTGAAGTTTTTTACTTTTAGGGTTTATCCCATAGTAGAAAACACAAAGTGAAACTTGGTTGTTTAGTCTTTCTACTACACTAAAAGTAATTTTTAAAATCCCAATTTGAAGCTCAGTTGCATGTTTGATTCGCGGTAGAATACAATTTGAAAATCATGCCAGATTATATGTCTTGAATCCCGATTTTATTGCATGCGCCTACCGACATACATATTTAATTGAATACCATGCCGGTTTCCTGTAACGGCTTAGTATATTTCATCAATACTATGCCGTTTTCATTAGCCTATTTTGTTAAAAACTCTGTACTAAAATCCCACAGTACCGGCATTTCAAATATCTATCTAACAATGCCGGTTCCTAATGCCGGCAGTGTCGATATGTTAACGTACTATGCCGGTTTGTTGTTGCAAAAAAATGTTCATTCTCTGTCTAAAATTCAAAGACAACCGGCATGATATTTTAATTGATTAGAATGCCGGCACTTATGTAAGGTTCGATTTCTATGCCGGTTGTCATTATATAACTCAGTTTACATATTGGAATATAGGTCTAAAGCAGCAGAAAAGA
The DNA here is from genome assembly GCA_023531295.1 of Papaver armeniacum. Taxonomy (NCBI): domain Eukaryota; kingdom Viridiplantae; phylum Streptophyta; class Magnoliopsida; order Ranunculales; family Papaveraceae; genus Papaver; species Papaver armeniacum. The sequence goes on from JAJJWW010014429.1 coordinate 206,381, forward strand.
ACAAAGGAAAAGGCAAAGTTGTTTTAGAAGCAAAACGTAAGTCTTCTCAACGTAGCCGTCCTGATCCGGCTACTGCTAAGGTCACAATTCGGGATCAACCTACAAGCTACCCAACCAGCAGTGATGATGATGATGAGTGGGAAACATATCATGTACCCGAACGAGGAGGTGGCTCATCCTCACAAGAAGGTGGCTTAGGACAGACTGATGTCGGAGTTGAAGCCCCTAAGGATAATGAAAAGGCACCCCCAACCCACTTTCCTGATAAGTATGACATGATTCCAGACCGCGATGATGGCAAATATTGGGGTGAACCGATAAACCCGCAACTTTTATTTGCCTACAAACACTCTTGGGCTCGTTGGATCTATCAAACTTATGTAAGACATTTGCATCTTGTTATTATATTATTTATCTGTGATCAAGTGAATTTAATTAACTTTGGTGTGTTTTTATAGGACCACAAGAAAGCCTTCTGTGTTAGCCGCCATCAACAATCGGATGTATGGCCTTTGAAGCTTTAGTGTGACGTTGTTAAAGCAGTAGTCAAAGCATCTGGGTTGTATCCCGCGATAAAAAATTATGTGGCCAATGATACCGTCACGGCGAATTGCTTTTTGGAGAGGTTTTTTGGTGAAACTGATACCATGCATTTTCCTTTTGGCGAGATGACCATCATCCCTGAAGATGTCCAAAGGATAATAGGTCTTGAGGTTCTTGGGAAAACCGTTAAGGTAGGAGATGACTCTAAGGACCTGGAATGGGACAAGATCTATGAGCTGACTAAAAAGTTGTTTAGATGGGAAAAGGAAACCACTTTGTCAAATATGTACAAGACAAGGCGTTCCCAGACAAAGACTATCACATTCGTCAAACTCGTTGAATTGTTTGGGAACACGAAGAACAAGGAATTGAATCCCGAACAAGTCCAGCAAACTGCCGCGGCTTATATGTTGTTCATCTTGGGCTCCGCTATATTCCATGACCCAATGGTAATAGGGTGCATATGAACAACCTACAATACTTGGATCCGTTGGAAAAGGTTCATGAGTATTCATGGGGCACTTCTTTCTTGGCAGAAATGCGTCGAGCTTCTAAGGCGAACGCCCGTCAATTTAATGGGAATTTCACTGTACTTCAGGTATAGTCAACTACTTATTTTTTGATTGTTGTCATTAAATTTGTTAGTTTCCAATTATTAATTTTCTTATACATTTCATTGGAACGATCTTTCATTGGCGTAGGTGTGGGCTTATGAACACTTCACAAAATTGTTCATACGGTATAAAGGATTGAAGATTTTCACTGAATATCAAGAGAATAAGCCTCCAGGTCAGAAATACTACTTCGACAATACCCCAAGGCCCAATAACAAAAAACGGTTATTAGCAATGAGATTGGATTTGGACTCGGTGCATGTCCAAGATGTTGTGTTTGATCCGTATAGGAATTCCAGAGGAGTTCACTTGCAAAGGCGTGACAATGTTTCATTTTACAACAGACCGTTATTTCATCCAAAAGGATTTGTTATGCACAACCCTCGCCGTGTAATGCGCCAACTTGGGTACAAGCAGAACGATCTCACGGATACATCTTATGAGAAATTCTCTCATGACTTTCCTCAATGCTAATCAAATGAGAACCATACTCTCTTAGTTTACGACCCAAAACCTATTCTTGCACATTAGAGTGAAAGGGAAGAAAAAGGACTTGTGTTGGATAGGGCTGATTGGGAATTGGCTGAGAACGGTTATGAGAGTGAACCAACCTTCCTAAGAGGCCATCGGAAGTTCACGCATCCTTATGTTGTACGCCCGGATATCGTAGTTGTTCCTCCACCACCAGCACATCCCTCCACAACTCCGGAAACTGTACCCGCACTTGTACAACTCGTTACGTTGTTGGTACGTACGTCTTGTTCATTACCATTCTTTTAATCTATGTCTATGAACTTATACAATTGTACATACTAAGTACATGTTTAAAATTTCCTTAACAGTGTCAGTGGATTGGAAATTTGTCAAAGTTCTTTAAGAAAAAGAACAAGAAAGGAGAGGTGCTGACCCAGAAAGAAATGGAGAACGTCGAGCAAAAGATGGACAAAATTGAAGATCCGAAGGCAAAAGACTTGTGGGGCGAAAGGAAGAAGAGGGTACACAAGAAGCCAAGAACCGAGTGATCGTGTGTTTATTCTATAGTATTAGTTTGGTTTGAACAATCTAGTGTTGGTTTATGTTTGTTTGTGAGTCTTAAACAATGTGTTTGTTTGTGTGTCTTGCTAAACTCTTTGCTTGACTTGGTTTATGTTTGATTTGTTTTCGGTTTGGAACCACATAACTTTGGAGTTTGTTCTTGTATACAATCTAGTATTTTTATTATATTTATTATTTTGATAAACTTGTGTCAAATTACCTCTTTTACAGAGTTTGAATGTGCCCGGATCACTTAAATTTCTAAGTTTTTCTTCATTACCGGCATGCTCGAGAACAGTAACAACAATGCCGGTTCTCTAACTGACAGAGTTCCGGCATTTAACTATGTTTGGATACTATGCCGGTTTTCTGTAATGTCCATGACAAATATGATTTTGATAGAAAACCGGCACAATAATGATGTTAATTTCAATGCCGGAAAGGTAACTGATTTCTCTGGAAGTTTTTTCTGCATTTCCGGCATGGGTTTAAACGAAAGTCTACGCCGGTACACCAGTTCCTGAGTTGTAAATATAAAACACAACTATGCCGGCATGGGCATCAAAATATGATTTAATGTTTACAATTCAGACTTCCAAAAAAACAAAACGTTGCGTACTACTGAACCACATAAATCCAAATTACTCATCGTCGCCTCCACACGTAATGGGTTGCATCTTCTCCTCTTGGAGCGGGTTTTTTTGATAAGGCCAACGCATCCCAAAATTGATGATTCTCCTCATATGATGCCATCCATCCCTTACAGATATTGGGATCTAGACCCTTGTTTTTAATCATCCCACAGATAGGTGGCAATGGAAAATTTTCTTTGAGTTTTAGAATAACGAAATGATTACCGTTCACGAACGCCAAAACAACTCTTCTCTTCTTAAGGGATCCTTCGCATTTTTTTCCACTTTGGGGTAAATGTTACTTCTACGGCGGGGGTAAAATAATAAACAACACATTGATAGGTGTCTAAAACACCGTATTATTTATCTATTGTTTATGCTTTCTCTGCTAGTTTTCTTGTAAATTGTGTATCTTATGTTTTGTTTTTGAGTATTCAGGTACTTTGGAGTCATTTGGATCAAAAGGAGAAGAAACATGGAAAAAAGCATTGGAGGCAGATTATTTCTCAGTATTTTCTTTTATTTCTTCATCGCTGTCTGAAAAGTTTGTCGGCTTTAATGATGCAACTTCTGTCTGAAAAGCATGACAACTTTAGTGATGATTCTCATTGAAGAGAAGAAGTAGATTTGAGAAGTAAGAGGCAGCAGTCGCTGGTGGAATTCGAAAGGAGGACACAGTGTTCATTTGGAGCAGAAAGACCATTTCACAGGCGAGTGAAACTAGCTACGGTTGCGCAAGGAAGAGATGAAGAATGAGGTCGAATAGAGAATTGGGCTGTCAGTTGCCTGGAACTAACAAGCCACATAATCTGTTTGTGGCCTATATAAAAACAGTGGGTGTAGATATCCCAATCTGTACGGACAGACCTGATTTAGGTCGAAGTTGTTTGTCAGACAACTTCATTTTCTCTCGTCCATCATTAGAACATCTTCTCTGAGTTGGAGACACTGGATTGTAGGAGATGATGGTTCAGAGATCTCAGGCAAAGAATTATGGTAGAATTTGAGGTTGCTGCTGCCATTGGATAGTGACAACCGATCGGAAAAAACGAAGGAAGCTTAGAGGCTTGAGTTTCTGCCATTGATCGATGGAGGAGAATGGTCATTAAAGTTGAGTTCTGTAACGAATTAAGAGTTGGGCCTGATGCTTGCCAAGGTTGAGAGGCATATCTGAAGCCGGGAAGACAAGAAGCAGGGAAGGAGATGGAATGATTAGAAATCAACAGCAAAGCCATGTCTTTGGTTCACCAGATTCAGGTGCACAATATGCTTGTAGAAACGCCTGAACGAATTCAGCACTTCAAGTTCAGCCACGACCAGTCTACAGCTCCATCTGTCATTAGGTTACCAGGGTTCGAACGCTCATGTCTGTGTATAAGGATTGTCGACTATGGCAAAGGAGTGGAGTTTCATAATAAGCAGGGAGTGAGTTGTTGTTCTTTGTCGGAAGGGTTTAGCTATTTCAGGTTATGAGAATGTGGCGGTTGCAATCTGCGATCGAACTATCCCCTTGATGGCTAACCAAGGTTCGTACAAGGGTCGTTAGCGTGGCTAAGAATTAATAAGCGAGAACCGAAGTTTTGTTATGGTGGTATTAGGTTGAGTCTTGGCGAGTAAAGAGGTAGGCGCTTGCCGTGGTTCGATGGCTTATGGTTGTATACAAGGGTTGGTGGACTACACGATTTAGAAGTTAACAAAAACACGGCACAATGGGTGAGGATCAGTAAAGGAATTGGCCAAGGAGTTTGGGGTCAATTGTGAGCTAATTTAGGTGAATTTCTTGCCGTGAAGACAGCCACCAAGTGATGCTACTGCAGGTGGTTTAGAGTATGAATGGTTGCAGGTACTGGAGTTAAATGGCCTGGGCAGGGGTTATGAATTCGTGTGAAGTTGGCAGTTTCAGGTGAGGGTGCTTGCAACTGAGAGGACAACAGGGCAAGGATGGACTCGGGTTCGTGAAAGGAAGTGCAGGTAATGCTGCAATGAGCAGCTGGTGTCGAGTCTGCAGCTGGGTGTGAATTGGCAAAGGCTAGGACTTGTGTCCAACACCGGCAAGTTGCAGTGGTAGCTAATGCACTGAGCAAGGACCACAGCTGGGATTGTAGGTGGAGGTAGTTACTGGTGATGTATAAATTCAGTAATGTAAGTTCAGGGAAACATGAACGGCAAAGATAGAGAACTCGACAGTGGTGACGCTGTGATACTCAGTTAACAGGTTTGGCTATAAGGAGATCGAGTTCAGGTTGCGGCCAGCGTGAAGAATGATTCAGAAATAGCGAGACTGTTGGCTGAAGATCGAAAGGGGAACTGAGCTGTGACTGCAGTTCAGATAGAGGTGATGCTATGATTTAAATTGCAGCTGTACTGTGCTGCTGTGATGAAGCTGGCACTAGTAGTTTGCTGGCCTGAATTGGAGAATAGGGCTGTAGCCAATTGAATTTGCAGTCAAGGGAATGGCAGGGTTAGGTTTGTGTGGTTTAGGCGAGAGTTCGAGTGAAACTCAGTGGAAGTGAAGCTTGTCTTGTTTGATTTTGTGAGTTGTTTTACGGGAAAATGATTGGATTTCGAGGAATGATGCATCGAAGTGCAGGCACTGGGATTACAGGTCTTAGCAAGATTGCAGGTGGTGATTTGAGCTCTTTGTTCGGGTGGTAATGGGTGAATTGGATTGCAATGTTGGTGGTACTGTGACACAAGGGATTTGTGGTGCAACGGCTAGTGTGGGAATTGAACTTGAGGTTAAGTTTACACTTGCAAATGAACTGAGGCACTAAAGTTGAGGTTTCCATGAATTTTGAAGCTGCAAAAACAGTGCGGAAAGCGAGCTAGAATGGTGAGCCGGTGAGCATAGTTCCGGTAGTCGGATTTCAGAACTTGAAGCATGAATCGCAATATTTCAGTGAATCGCGAGGGGGTATGAGTCGGATACAAGAGTTGGTCATGGGACATATGAGCTATGGGTCACGCTTTTGGGTGCGGTTTCGCAAGATAAGAAATTGGGATTAGTTGGTTTTTGTGAATGTTTGAACTGCAGAGAAGCAAAGTTGAGCTAATGGAAGTGTAGAACTGCCTGGTGACGAGTGTCCGATGACAAAGGCGGCCCGAGATGCTTTTTTCCGACGCCATATTCCGGCCATATTCGTAGGAAACCCGATTTTCCCGGCGAGCATATTTTTGAGACATATTTTCACATGGGTTTCTCACACATGGTTCATGGGCTTGGTGGACTTTTCGGTGATGGACTTTGAAGACCTAATTTTGGAAAGTGGGAAGGCTATAAAAAGAAAGGGTTTCTATTCTTTTGGGAGAACGTATTCTTCTTGGGAGTTTTGCAGAGAGCCGGAGCTAGGGTTTGCTTTCATTTAATATTTTCATCTCCTTTACTTTATTTCCATTATTATTTGATGATGAACTCCAATATTATGAGTAACTAAAACTCTCTTTGATTAAGGGCGATTTTGAAGCCCGAAATATGAATCTATATTTGATATGAAAAACTTGTTTTCTTGCATTCATTAATGTTATTGATTGATTTCTACCATGCTAATATTGTCTATGGATTATTTGTTAAGGGTTTAAGTTCGAAATTGAATCATTAATTCTTAATCTATTTGCTAGTTTAGATTTTCTTCGACCCGTAATTGTCTAGAGAAGATAAACACAAGTAGTAATATGTGGGTATTGATGATGGGACTTTGTTAAGTACCCATATGTAGAAATCAACGCTAGTAGGTGATTCATGCTTTTGAGTTCATCACTAGGAGCAACCTTATCTCACAGAACTTAGAGCACTTGTTTAAGTCAAACCTAGTAAGTGTACCTCTAGGAAACTTGGCAAGTAGGAACAGAGTAGTCGAGCACTTCCGTATCCGGTGAGCTAGGAGATAATAACGGAATAGTTGAGCGTACTAATTATTCTAGGGTTGTTAGTAACATGATGATGTGAAGAACATAGCTATCTATCAATTTGGTTTGTATTCCGTGGTCTAGAATGAACCTTTAATCAATTACATCTCATATTTGAATACATTTTACGATTTTCAGCATTTCTACTACAAAATCATCTTTTCTAAGAGTATTTGCATAACAACTTGAACTTCATACCTCCCTTGGGACGATCCTACTTACATTATACTACTTGCTAGTTAAAGAAAAGTAGAGAAATTTATTTTTGCGAGATTGACACCTCGTCAAAATTGGCGCGCCGTGGGGAGGCGAGTGGCAAGTTTAGTTGTTATTTTTATTCTTAGTTGTTACTTTTGCTTTTATTTTCAATTTCTATCTACTTATTCAACCTCTTAGAATCTGATTTTCAGTACTAATTCTTTGGTGAATGCGTGGAGAGGGCAGACCAAGTCCAATTGGTATACGTCTTCGTTCGAGCACTTTACTTAAGGATTTCATTCGAGCGATCAACACTCCACTTCCTCAAAGTTCTACACCAAGTGAATTCTCGGACTCGGACGAAGAGGAAGACAACACAATGGGAGGTCGACCACCGCTCCAAGAACACTCAAGGAGCTCACTTCTCCAAACCTAGATCAGCAGCCTTTATGTATTAATTTGAATGGAACCATTGAGTTGAAACCACAATTGATTAACTTGCTGCCCAAATTCGGAGGTTTAGCGGAGAAGATCCTAATCGTCACTTGCAACAATTCCATCATGTGGTGACTAGTATGAAGCAAGCAAGCAGATGCGGATATGGCTATGATGACAACTTTTCCTTTCTCTCTTTTAGATATCTGCGGCAGAGAGTGGTTCTTTTGCTTACTACTGGAAGCATAACCACATGGAATGGGATGAAGAAATTGTTTCTTGAGAAGTATTTTCCAAAGATCGAAAAGCATTGTGATTCGCAAGGAGATTTGTGGTATTAGGCAAGTATCGGGAGAGACTCTCCATGAGTATTGGGAGCGCTACAAGAAGCTTTTAGCTAGCTGCCCACACCACCAAATCAGCGATCAACTTGTGATTCAATATTTCTACGAGGGGCTGCTTTCTAATGATAGAAATTTGATCGATGCCGCAAGTGGTGGTGCACTTACCAACAAGACCATTACGGAAGCTACAAGTTTGTTGGAGAATATGGCTGCGAACACTCAACAATTCTACACTCGAGATGAATCGTTAGTAAGGAAGGTGAATGAAGTTGGCAATTCTTCACACATGGAACAAAGGATGGGCAACATGGAGAGAATGATGACTCAAATAGCTGCAGCTGTCATACCATCATCATATACCGAAGATGTTGAGCAAGCAAGTGCTATGTACCAAAATCAGCAAAGGCCGAGGTACGATCCGTACTCCAACACATACAATCCAGGTTGGCGTGATCATCCGAATTTCAGCTATGCAAACAAGCAAGCTGCAGCAAATCCTACTTTCAATCAACAAGGAGGATATCAATTCATGCAAAGACCACCACAAGAAACTCAAGGCACGAGTATAGATGACAAGTTGAATCTCATTCTCAACACAATGGTGCAAGATAAGCAAAAGTCAGCAATGGAGATGAAGGACATCCGAACACAAATGGGTCAATTAGCTAATGCCGTGAGCAAATTGGAAGCACGAGCGAGAGGGAAAACTTCCTTCGCAATCAATAAATCACAAGGAGAATGCCAATGCTATTGAGTTACGAAGTGGGAAGCAAGTAGAGAAACCGGAAACATCACCGGTGTCCCATGAACCTGAGTTGGAGAAAGAAGAGGTGAAACAACCCCTAAAAAAGGCGACCCCAGTAACAAATTCTAACTCTAAAACTCATGTTTCTACTTATGTTACTTCTCCGCCTTTTCCTAAAGCGGAGTTTGCAAAGTCGAACAAGGAGACATTGTACCAAGAGCTTTTGGAAATCTTTAAGAAGATTGAAGTGAACATTCCACTCATTGAGGCGATAAGGCAAGTTCCACGTTGGGCAAAGTTCTTGAAGGAATTGTGCACTAACAAGCACAAATTGACCGTACTTGAGGTAATGAGTGTAGGGGAGAATGCTTGGCATATCTTCAAAAGAAACTCCCACCTAAGTTGAAAGACCCCTGTAGTTTCACCATACCATGTACTATTGGTAAAATCGAGGTTTGAACGTGCTATGTTAGATTTAGGAGCATCCATTAATGTTATGCCTGCCTCCGTTTATGAATCATTGAATCTTGGACCTCTTAAGAATAAAGGTATTGTTATACAACTTGGTTTGATAGGTCTAATTCTTACCCGAAAGGGGTTATTGAAGATGTTTTGGTGCGGGTTAATCAACTCATATTTCCAGCTGATTTCTATGTTCTTGACATGATGGATGAAGATTCACCATCGTCTACTCCCTTCTTGTTGGGTAGACCATTCATGAGAACCGCTAGAACAAAGATTGATGTTTTCAAGGGCGCTTTAACTATGGAATTTGATGACGAAGTCATAAGTTTCAATATCTTTGAGGCTATGAGATATCCTAGTGATGTGCATTCCTGTTTTTCAATTGATATTATTGATTCTCTAGCTCAACATGATTTTTGAATTGAATGGTGAAGATGCTTTAGAAAACACCATAGTGGAAGGTTTAGGTTATGGAAAATACAAAGACATTGAAAGTGAATTGTCTATTTGTGATGAGCTTAAAGAGGCTGTTTTATCTCTTAACTCATTACAAGAAGTTCCACCAAAATATAATGTGTCTTATGTTTCTTTGCCGCTTACTAATGAGAAACTTTTACCGTCGATCGTGCAGGCACCTATTCTTGAGTTGAAACCTCACGGATCACCTTAAATACGTGTATTTAGGTGACAAGGAAGAGTTACCGGTGATCATTGCCAACAACCTTACCAAGGTGCAAGAAGAGAAGCTTGTTCGAGTGCTAAGAGAGTACAAGTCTGCCATTGGGTGGACCATTGCCGATATCAAAGGAATCAGTCCTTCCACATGTATGCACCGAATACTTCTTGAGGAGGGGGCAAAACCAACAAGGGAAGCTCAACGTCGCTTGAACCCTCCGATGATGGAAGTAGTCAAGAAGGAAATTCTGAAGTTGTTGGAGGTAGGGGTGATCTATCCCATATCCGATAGCAAATGGGTGAGCCCGATTCAAGTCGTTCCAAAGAAGTCCGGAATCACGGTGGTGAAAAACGAAGATAATGACTTGGTTCCAACTAGAATCCAGACCGGTTGGAGAGTGTGCATTGATTACCGAAAGCTCAACTCTACCACCCGAAAGGACCATTTTCCCTTACCATTCATTGATCAAATGCTTGAAAGGTTGGCTAGACATGCTTATTATTGCTTTCTTGATGGTTTTTGAGGTTATAACCAGATTGTGATAGCTCCGTAAGATCAAGAAAAGACAACATTTACTTGCCCTTTTGGAACTTTTGCGTATAGACGTATGCCATTTGGCTTGTGCAATGCACCAGCCACTTTTCAACGTTGTATGGTAAGTATATTCTCGGATTATGTGGAAAGCATCATAGAAGTGTTTATGGATGATTTCAGCGTGTATGGTGACTCTTTTGATAAATGCTTAGATAACCTTGCACTTATTCTTAAACGATGCGTAGAAACTAATCTTGTGCTTAATTGGGAAAAGTGTCACTTTATGGTGAATCATGGGATTGTTCTAGGTCATGTTGTATCCTCTAAGGGGTTAGAAGTTGACAAGGCTAAGATAGATTTGATTCGGAACTTACAATACCCCACAAATGTGAGGGAGGTTCGCTCTTTTCTTGGTCATGCAGGTTTTTATAGGAGATTCATCAAGGATTTCTCCAAGATTGCAATGCCCCTGTGTAGACTCTTGCAAAAAGATGTGGCCTTTGATTGTGACAAGGAATGCAAGGAAGCTTTCGACACTTTGAAAGAGTTGTTGACTACCGCACCAATCATCAAACCACCGGACTGGAGCAAGCCATTTGAGTTGATGTGCGATGCAAGTGATTATGCCGTTGGAGCCGTGTTGGGACAGCGAGATGGCAAAGTTCCATATGCCATTTATTATGCTTCTAGAACTCTCAACGGAGCACAAATCAACTACTCCACTACCGAAAAGGAGCTTTTGGCCATAGTGTTTGCACTAGAGAAGTTTCGATCTTATTTGGTGGGTACAAAGGTGGTGGTTTTCTCTGACCATGCTGCACTTCGATACTTGCTAACAAAGAAGGATGCTAAGCCAAGGCTCATAAGGTGGATTCTTCTTCTTCAAGAGTTCAACTTGCAAATCAAGGACAAGAAGGGCGGTGAGAATACCGTAGCGGATCATTTAAGCAGATTGGTTGTGTCCAAAGAAGCGATTCCTTTGCATGATAGCTTCCGGATGAGCAACTCTTTGCGGTTGGTGGCACAACTCCATGGTATCGATATCGTTAACTTCTTGGTGACGGGACAAGTACCTAGTTCCATGTCTACATTCCATTAAAACACAAGCTCAAGAAGATTGCTAAGCAATATATATGGGATGAACCTTATTTGTGGAAGCATTGCTCCGATCAAATGATCCGCAGTGCGTACTTGAATCCGAGTTCCAATCAATTCTGAATTTTTGTCACTCATATGCTTGTGGTGGCCATTTCGGAGCCAAGAGGACAGCCCTCAAGGTTCTCGAAAGTGGTTTTTATTGGCCTACATTGTTTAAGGATGCATATCTATGTTGTAAGGCTTGTGATAGGTGTCAAAGGACAGCAACCTTGGTGCTAGAAACCAAATGCCGCAAACACCAATTCTCATTGTTGAGATTTTTGATGTTTGGGGTATCGATTTTTATGGGGCCTTTCGTGAATTCCAATGGGAAATTTTTTATACTTCTTCTTTGTAGATTATGTTTCTAAGTGGGTGGAAGCTAAAGCCACCCCTACCAATGATTCTCATATTGTTTGTGAGTTTGTGAAGGAACATATCTTTTCTAGGTTTGGAACACCTCGAGTGGTGATTAGTGATGGAGGTTCACATTTCAAGAGATCCTTTCACGCTCTTCTAAAGAAGTATAACATTTCTCATAAAGTTGGCACACCGTATCATCCACAAACGAGCGGTCAAGCTGAAATTTCCAATCGGGAGATTAAGTCCATCTTAGAGAAGACGGTGAATGTTACAAGGAAAGATTGGAGTTATAGACTCAATGACGCTTTGTGGGCGTATAGGACAGCTTATAAGACACCCATCGGTATGTCTCCTTTTAGGCTTGTCTATGGCAAACCTTGCCATCTTCCCGTCGAACTTGAACACAAAGCTTATTGGGCTATCAAGGTATGTAATATGGAATTAGATGCAGGTTGGTGAACATAGGAAACTTCAGCTCAATGAGTTAGAAGAGATACGAAATGATGCATATGAAAGTTCACGCATTTATAAAGAAAAGACCAAGGCTTTCCATGATAAAATGATTTCCCGAAAGAGTTTTGAAATAGGGCAGAAAGTACTTTTATTCCATTCTCGTCTTAAATTGTTTCCGGGTAAACTTAGGTCCAGATGGGTTGGACCATTTGTTGTTACTAATGTGTTTGCGCATGGTGCAGTTGAGATAACTAGTCCCAAAACAGGGCTGATTTCCAAGGTTAACGGCCATCGCTTGAAACCATACTATGAGCAGTTTGTGACGGAGAATCAGGATATGATTACATTGAGTGATCCACTCCCTCTGGAGGAGTAATTGGAGCAGAACGTCGGGCTGACGACGTTAAACCAAGCGCTAAGTGGGAGGCAACCCACCGGTTTTGTATCTTTACCTTTGTCTCTTTATTTTTAAGCATTTTATCTTTATTTTCTTGTTTTTGCATATCATTTGCGGAATTTCCCACCTTGAACCTTCTTTGGATGATTCAATTTTACATTGAGGACAATGTAAAGTTTAAGTGTGGGGGAGCATTTATATGTTTGTATAGTTTGTTTTATGCGTTTAGTAGTTTTATGCCATAAAAAAAAAAAAAAAAAAAAAAAATCAGAAAAATAGAAAGACCAAGAAAAATTTGTGCTTTTTGAACTCCGAAATCTAGAAACTTGTGCCTTTAGGATGACACCATTAGTGGATGGAATCATTTTGATTGCAGGAGTTGAGGAACCCATTAATTAACAAGAAACGAACATAGCTCAGGAATCACAAATAGCATGATAGTCGTTACCATATCTCGGAATATCACCATATCGCATTCTATTTTTATTTTATTTTCCATATTTATCTATTGTTCTCTAAGTGCTTTGGTGGGTCACTAAACATCGACGTGTTATTACTGCTAGGATGAAATAGAGTGATTGAGTTGCTAGAAAAAGAAAAAAAAAAAGAAAAGAAAAAAAGAGACCGACCAATTAGACCAAACGGAATAAGAATGACACTTGGGAATAGCAGTATGTGTGAAACGTAGTCCCTGTCTCCGTCGCCTAAACAAGCGTGGAATGCAGGATCCAAGGCAACTATCACGTACTTGCTGACAAGAAGCATGCGCTTGGATCCAAAAGATCGAATCATCTTTGTCACGAAAAAAAAAAAAAAAAAAAAAAAAAAAAAAAAAAAAAGAAAAGAAAGTATTATATTTGGTGAATAAAGTCACTCCCGGTTTCCTTGTATATGCCGGTGAGTTGATGTAGAAATAAGTTTGTTGACCACCTGGTTCCCTTGTATATGCCGGTGTGTTGACATTAGAATTGACCAAGAGCTCAATCCAATAGGATGCGTAGGTTCATCTTGGTAGTGACCTTGAGACAGATATAGGAAACATCGGACACTTGTGAACATTCGCCAACATCTACATCTATATCCATCTTCTTTATCTTTTCATTGCTATTGTGGTTTGTTAGTTTCCGAGTATTGTGGCTTGTTCGACTATCTAATTAGAGCTTTATTTACTTATATATGAACTGAATTTGTGCAAGGTACCTCCTCCTGTAGTCATTTTGGATTCGTTCATTGATTTGTCACAAATAGACGGAGTTGAAAATATAGGTTTTGTAGGCATACCTCTTGTAAACCTTCACGAGACTAAAACTCGTCCACTAGGGACACCTAGGGGTTCAAAGGCCTGTTATTCATGCTTAGAGTAACCGTAGCCTCGACGAGACGGAGTTGTGTGTATTTTATTGTTTTGTTTGATTTGCTCGAGGACTAGCAAAGTCTAAGTGTGGGGGAATTTGATAGGTGTCTAAAACACCGTATTATTTATCTATTGTTTATGCTTTCTCTGCTAGTTTTCTTGTAAATTGTGTATCTTATGTTTTGTTTTTGAGTATTCAGGTACTTTGGAGTCATTTGGATCAAAAGGAGAAGAAACATGGAAAAAGCATTGGAGGCAGATTATTTCTCAGTATTTGCTTTTATTTCTTCATCGCTATCTGAAAAGTTTGTCGGCTTTAATGATGCAACACGTCCGAAAAGCATGACAACTTTAGTGATGATTCTCATTGAAGAGAAGAAGTAGATTTGAGAAGTAAGAGGCAGCAGTCATTGGTGGAATTCGAAAGGAGGACACGGTGTTCATTTGGAGCAGAAAGACCATTTCACAAAGCGAGTGAAACTAGCTACGGTTGCGCAAGGAAGAGATGAAGAATGAGGTCGAATAGAGAATTGGGCTGTCGTTGCTCGGAACTAACAAGCCACATAACTGTTTGTGGCCTATATAAAAACAAGTGGGTGTAGATATCCCAACTGACGGACAGACCTGATTTAGGTCGAAGTTGTTTCTCGAACAACTTCATTTTCTCTCGTCCATCATTAGAACATCTTCTCTGAGTTGGAGACACTGGATTATAGGAGATGATGGTTCAGAGATCTCAGGCAAAGAATTATGGTAGAATTTGAGGTTGCTGCTGCCATTGGATAGTGACAACCGATCGAAAAAACGAAGGAAGCTTAGAGGCTTGAGTTTCTGCCATTGATCGATGGAGGAGAATGGTCATTAAAGTTGAGTTCTGTAACGAATTAAGAGTTGGGCCTGATGCTTGCCAAGGTTGAGAGGCATATCTGAAGCCGGGAAGACAAGAAGCAGGGAAGGAGATGGAATGATTAGAAATCAACAGCAAAGCCATGTCTTTGGTTCACCAGATTCAGGTGCACAATATGCTTGTAGAAACGCCTGAACGAATTCAGCACTTCAAGTTCAGCCACGACCGACTCCTGACTCCATCTCTGTCATTAGGTTACCAGGGTTCGAACGCTCATGTCTGTGTATAAGGATTGTCGACTATGGCAAAGGAGTGGAGTTTCATAATAAGCAGGGAGTGAGTTGTTGTTGCTGTCAGGAAGGGGTTTAGCTATTTCAGGTTATGAGAATGTGGCCAGTTGCAACTGCGACTGAACTATCCCCTTGATGGCTAACCAAGGTTCGTACAAGGGTCGTTGGCAGTGGCTAAGAATTAATAAGAAACTGAGAACTGAAGTTTTGTTATGGTGGTATTAGGTTGAGTCTTGGCAGTAAAGAGGTAGCTGCTTGCCAGGGTTCGATGGCTTATGGTTGTATACAAGGGTTGGTGGACTACACGATTTAGAAGTTAACAAAAACACGGCACAATGGGTGAGGATCGCATGAAAGGAATTGGCCAAGGAGTTTGGGGTCAATTGTGAGCTAATTTAGGTGAATTTCTTGCCGTGAAGACAGCCACCAAGTGATGCTACTGCAGGTGGTTTAGAGTATGAATGGTTGCAGGTACTGGAGTTAAATGGCCTGGGCAGGGGTTATGAATTCGTGTGAAGTTGGCAGTTTCAGGTGAGGGTGCTTGCAACTGAGAGGACAACAGGGCAAGGATGGACTCGGGTTCGTGAAAGGAAGTGCAGGTAATGCTGCAATGAGCAGCTGGTGTCGAGTCTGCACTGGGTGTGAATTGGCAAAGGCTAGGACTTGTGTCCAACACCGGCAAGTTGCAGTGGTAGCTAATGCACTGAGCAAGGACCACAGCTGGGATTGTAGGTGGAGGTAGTTACTGGTGATGTATAAATTCAGTAATGTAAGTTCAGGGAAACATGAACGGCAAAGATAGAGAACTCGACAGTGGTGACGCTGTGATACTCAGTTAACAGGTTTGGCTATAAGGAGATCGAGTTCAGGTTGCGGCCAGCGTGAAGAATGATTCAGAAATAGCGAGACTGTTGGCTGAAGATCGAAAGGGGAACTGAGCTGTGACTGCAGTTCAGATAGAGGTGATGCTATGATTTAAATTGCAGGTGATCTTGTCTTTGCTATGATGAAGCCGGCACTAGTAGTTTCTTGGCCTGAATTGGAGAATAGGGTCTGAGCCGATTGAATTTGCAAATCAAGGGAATGGGTGGTTAGCTGTGTGGTTTAGGCGAGAGTTCGAGCTGAAACTCAGGTGGAAGTGAAGCTTGTACTGTTTGATTTTTGTGAGTTGTTTTACAGGGAAAATGATTGGATTTCGAGGGAATGATGCACTGAAGTGCAGGCACCTGGGATTACAGGGTCTTAGCAAGATTGCAGGTGGTGATTTGAGCTACTGTTCAGGTAGTAATGGACTGAATTGGATTGCAATGTTGGTGGTACTGTGACACAAGGGATTTGTGGTGCAACGGCTAGCTGGGAATTGAACTTGAGGTTAAGTTTACACTTGCAAATGAACTGAGGCACTAAAGTTGAGGTTTCCATGAATTTTGAAGCTGCAAAAACAGTGCGGAAAGCGAGCTAGAATGGTGAGCCGGTGAGCATAGTTCCGGTAGCCGGATTTCAGAACTTGAAGCATGAATCGCAATATTTCAGTGAATCGCGAGGGGGGTATGAGTCGGATACAAGAGTTGGCCGCGGACATATGAGCTATGGGTCACGCTTTTGGGTGCGTTTTCGCAAGATAAGAAATTGGGATTAGTTGGTTTTTGTGAATGTTTGAACTGCAGAGAAGCAAAGTTGAGCTAATGGAAGTGTAGAACTGCCTGGTGACAGTGTCTGATGACAAAGGCGGCCTGAGATGCTTTTCCGACGCCGGATTCCGGCCATATTCCGGCCATATTCCGGCCGGAAACCCAGTTTTCCGGCGAGCATATTTTTGAGACATATTTTCACATGGGTTTCTCACACATGGTTCATGGGCTTGGTGGACTTTTCGGTGATGGACTTTGAAGACCTAATTTTGGAAAGTGGGAAGGCTATAAAAAGAAAGGGTTTCTATTCTTTTGGGAGATCACGTATTCTTCTTGGGAGTTTTGCAGAGAGCCGGAGCTAGGGTTTGCTTTCATTTAATATTTTCATCTCCTTTACTTTATTTCCATTATTATTTGATGATGAACTCCAATATTATGAGTAACTAAAACTCTCTTTGATTAAGGGCGATTTTGAAGCCCGAAATATGAATCTATATTTGATATGAAAAACTTGTTTTATTGCATTCATTAATGGTATTGATTGATTTCTACCATGCTAATATTGTCTATGGATTATTTGTTAAGGGTTTAAGTTCGAAATTGAATCATTAATTCTTAATCTATTTGCTAGTTTAGATTTTCTTCGACCCGTAATTGTCTAGAGAAGATAAACACAAGTAGTAATATGTGGGTATTGATGATGGGACTTTGTTAAGTACCCATATGTAGAAATCAACGCTAGTAGGTGATTCATGCTTTTGAGTTCATCACTAGGAGCAACCTTATCTCACAGAACTTAGAGCACTTGTTTAAGTCAAACCTAGTAAGCGTACCTCTAGGAAACTTGGCAAGTAGGAACCGGTAGTCGAGCACTTCCGTATCCGGTGAGCTAGGAGATAATAACGGAATAGTTGAGCGTACTAATTATTCTAGGGTTGTTAGTAACATGATGATGTGAAGAACATAGCTATCTATCAATTTGGTTTGTATTCCGTGGTCTAGAATGAACCTTTAATCAATTACATCTCATATTTGAATACATTTTACGATTTTCAGCATTTCTACTACAAAATCATCTTTGCTAAGAGTATTTGCATAACAACTTGAACTTCATACCTCCCTTGGGACGATCCTACTTACATTATACTACTTGCTAGTTAAAGAAAAGTAGAGAAATTTATTTTTGCGAGATTGACACCTCGTCACACATCTAAATGTATCCGCCACTAGATGCCCACAAAGCGGCATTCTCATCCAATATTCAGAAGGAAGAAAGTTCATCTGTTGCTCGGGTCCCAATACTTGAGCATGCATATCATCAAACCCCTCGCCTACACTAACCAATTGCTCATAAAAGCTCCTCTTGTTCACAAGTTGTTCGGCCATCCTCATTCTAGCATATTGGCATGGTGTCATACCTCTACTAACCGCCGTGTCAAAGATTCCTAATTGTTCAGTCACAGCATGATAGCCACAATTTCCATCTCCGTCGACATCACCCGTATATAAAATATATTCGCGAATAACCTCAGGAAGTTGGTCTATGTAAGACTGTATATTGGTATGATAACTTCTAATTGTCCTACCTATTCTGGGATCCTTATACATCTTCATATTACCCTTTTGTAACAATAATATATCCAAACCATCCTCTGCAATCTCTACACTTCAATATCTTCGATATGTGATGGGAGTCCGTACTTCCTTGGCCTACCCCTTCCCCTTCGAACTAAAACTACGTCAACTTTGCTATCACTTTGGTTTGTCACCACCTTTGCCTCGTCACCTTGTTGTTCTTTGTCACTTGATGATGATACCTTTGGCGGCCTACCCCTTTTCCTTGGAACCTCCGTTAGATCGACTATGGGTATGGCATCGTAATGCTCACCTTGTTGTTCTTTGTCACTTGATGATGATACCTTTGGCGGCCTACCCCTTTTCCTTGGAACCTCCGCTAGATTGACTATGGGTATGGCTTCGGAATGCTCACCTTGTTGTTCTTTGTCACTTGATGATGATACCTTTGGCGGCCTACCCCTTTTCCTTGGAACCTCCGCTAGATCGACTATGGGCATGGCTTCGGAATGCTGACCTTGTTGTTCTTTGTCACTTGATGATGATACCTTTGACGGCCTACCCCTTTTCCTTGGAACCTCAGCTAGATCGACTATGGGTATGGATTCGTAATGCTCACCTTTTTGTTATTTGACACTTGATGTTGATACCTTTGGAGGCCTACCCCTCTTCTTTGGAACCTCCGATGAGTTGGCTTTTGGTGTGGATACGGATTCCTTCGTTTGTTGTTGACTTAGCGGTTCCTTCCTTGGCCTACCTCTTTTGTTTGGAACCTGCGCTTCCACGAACCTTTGTTCCGAAATCTCACATGCGGTTAGATCTCGTTTCTTACTCGCCGCGAGTTCTTCTTCACGCTGAGTCATTTTTTTCAATTCTACCCTTTGTTTTTTCCTTTTTGTATTAGTTTGTGGTCTACCTATTGGATCTCCCTTTCTTGGCTCTTCGCTTTGTGCGATCCATGGACGAGTAATTAGCCTTAGTTGGCTCAACAAGACTTGTCGGCTTACCGAGGTGCCACGTGAGTAAGCTTCGAATAATTCCTTTGCTTCGTTCGTATCCCATGGAGATTGCCCGGGATCTCCCGAAGGGGGAGGGTCGAAAGATAGTTGCTTCCAAAACGGATCAATAACCTCAATAGGTATCACTTCTTCATACTTCACAAGAATATGATGACACGGAAGCCCCAATGAAGACATGTCGGGACAAATACACACATCACCCAGTTTTCCGTAATTTTTCTCATATTCCATTTGTCTCATCATATGTTTTATTGCCCAATGAGAGACGTTGAATTCTATTCCTTGGAGCAACTTACCATAACGAAGAAATTGAGTCATCCTTTCCATTGAGATTTTCTCAAAAGCCTCCTTGATCCTATTGATATCTTGTTTAAAGTATTGCTCTATTGCCTCGGTGACCGTAACCACATTGCCTTGACCGGACTGGATGAGATCTTTAAATCTCCCATGAGCGGCCTCAGCTGCACTAGTTGTTTCACTCTTGAAGTGTCTATACCGGTTTGTCCATGCACACACAAATTTTTCCTTGAACTTATCCAACCATTGACTCTGACAATACCAGACGGCAGTCGGATAAACTTCGTTCCAATCGGCAATAAACTTCTCCAATCTATTTTCGTACATAATCTCGGTAAGAGACCAATAAATTTTCTCCCAATCTCTTAGAAATTCCAACCACTTTTTATGATTTTCTACATGTTCTTTGTCCACTCGCTCCTTTATCTTGCCTCTCTCATTTTCTTCTTCTTCGGGGGGATAGTTTGTTCTTTCGAACATCTTCCTCTAGTTGTACCATCATTCTCTTCTTAATATCCGCCTTTGCGGGTTCAAACAAGGTATAGCAAGTTTTTATCACATTATTACGTATATGATATGTACATAGGAAATTTTGTGCGTCCGGGAAGACGTCGGATATTGCTTTCATTAATGCGTCATCGTTATCGGTTACGATGACCCTCGGAAGTTGATTTTCCCGGAAGAACAATTTCAATTGTCGTAATGCCCAATGATAATTATAGTCCCTCTCGTTTTCTATTAAACACCAAGCCAATATGAATGTTACCTTGTCCGAGGTTTGCCCCACGATGTTGAACAACGGCATATTGTATTTGTTTGTCTTGTAGGTGCAATCCATCAAAAGAACACCACAACATGTATTTGCCAACTGTGAAAGAAAAGGATGCGAAATGAATATTTGAAGGGGCTTCTCGTCCGATCCTCTTTTAATGATACACGTGTAGTTGTGATCCCAAACTATCTTCTCAAATTCTTGCATAACGCTACTCCCTTCCCATTCCACCCTTCTAATAGTTGCTTGTGCGGCATAAATTGTACGTAGAGAAGACACATTAGTCTCATCCTTTTCCTTGAAGCCTCTGAGAATTTGTCTCGGTTTGATAAGTTCTTTGGTCAATCTCTTTACATCCTCGAACTCGTCAGGTTTTAGCTTCGCAACTAAGGAGTGACCGACAAAATCTTTCGGATCCCGGTGGTTATGACAGCCACACAAAACCTCACAATCCCAATTGTTCATGTCATTTAAACGGAATACAAGCTTAAACGGGCAATTATTCTTTCTCGTACGAGTCTTGTATACCCTATTAGTCTTCTTTGGATACACATAATCCTTTCTCTTGTGGCTATTCTTCTCCTTGTATTTCCCACTTCTCTCGCAAGCCATCTCAAAACGCCTCTTCGAACCTTCGGTATTCCTCACCAACACAAACATGTTCTTAAGAGCCGTCTCTTTAGCCCAAGAGATTGCTTCCTTTCGATCTGTTATTCCCTACATAAGAACAATTTCGAATTCATTAGAAGGTTCATTACTAGCAATCCATTAGTAAAGTTCAATATACTAGGTGAAAAGTATTCTTTGGTCACATACCGGAGGGATTTTATAGTATTCCGACGTATCCCGATAAAGCGGCTTTGCATTTGTTGGATCAATATATGTCACCACCTAAAGATCGAATGAAAATTAGTTCCAAACACAATTACAACACTATGCCGGAAACCCGTACCGGCATTCTCGACCATTCCGGCATAGTCTAAGTTAACCAAACGGAAGACCAAATTTGAAACCTATTCCGGCATAAATTTTTCATTAGAAAACAACGCCGGAAGCACGAGTGCCGGCATCCTCGTAATCTATTGTCCCAAGCCGGTACACAATTCCGGCATTGAAAATATTTGATATTGAATGCTGGAATTTAGCTTTGGAAAACATTTATTTCTGCATGTTTTTTTTAGGTGCCGGCATTAAAAAGTTGTAACTGAACAACGCCGGTTTTGGTGCCGGCATTATCGATATTGATGGTACCACGCCGGTACCCAGTTCCGACGTTGATGTTTATTAAGTTTCAATGCCGGTTTTAGGTTTGGGATGGTACTGTTTCCTGTATGTTTTTCATGCAGTACCACCATGGTAACCTATCAATGAAACCATGCCGGTTGCATATTCCGTAGTATATTCCTTGGTAGGTAAAAAGGTTAACTGAGTACCGGCATAGTTGTTTAGAAGAATGCTATGCCGGATCAATATTCAAAATGGGGGATATCGGTCTACCGGCATGGTCGTAGTATGAATACCATGCCGGTACCCTTACTACCGGCATGGTCGTAATTTGCATACCATGCCGGTACCTTGACTACCGGCATGGAATTCATACAACTACCATGCCGGCACCGAGGTTTTTCAGTTGAAAAAATGGCGGGTTTAAAGAAAAGATTCGATTTTTCGACATCTTAGCAGCTTTACCTGTGTGTTGGGGATGCTAGTATGTTGTGCAAGTTTACTTTCTTGTGTTGGTTCTTCAAGAAACTCTCCATACTCGTCAAAATCATCATTCAAGGGTGTTGGCTCAACAAAGAGTTGCAATTGAGAGTTGTTGTCGTTAGCTGAAGATTCAAGATATGCTCCTTGTTGTATTTGAGCTAAAGATTCGGCAGCAACAATTCTCTCTTCACAATCATCCTCCATTTTTCCCAAAAAAATTTCTCTCTCAAAATATTTTTCCCTCCTTCTACTCTCACCTCACTAACCCAAATTCAATTAAAACACACACTAATCATTTATAAAAAATCTTATGATTTTACTAATTATTATTAATCACTAATCCTGGTTAGTGAGGGGTAGATTAGGTATTACGTAAAATACTTAGATAAGGGGTGACCCCGAATTGATATCTGGACCCAGTTTTTGTCCTTTTCTTATATCCCCCAATTCCTTTTTATATCCCCCAATTTCGTGTTCATATGATAACTAGGGTTCTGCCAATGAATCCCAAATATTGAACTTTCAAACTTTAAATATATTCTCAAGGAAACGATCTTAGTCACGAAAATTTTAACTGATAAGCAAAACAGATATTTATCTCTGCTGTTAGGTTAGAAAGAGGGATGAATATCAGTATAGAGAGACAGAAAGCATATGATGGAGATGAGATTTATGATTTATCCATACTGCTAAAATTGGAAGGATAAGTTAAACCCAATCTTAAGAACTATCCTTCCGAACTGATAAGCACCATAGGTATTTTTATTACTTCATTTGTTATGGTGGTTGATATGAAGTTAAGATTCACAAAATCGGATTTATCAAGGTAGACAGTTGTACGATGGCTCGAAATTGAGGAAAAGAAGAAGGTGATGATACATCTGTTCATGTAAATTAATCAATCACAACATGTTGTTTTCTATTATAGTCACTTTGGACGACAAGAAATGAAATCGTGTTCAGTCAAGCACCATCCACTATCACAGATATTATGCAAAAATCCTTGGCACAACAACAGGAATTTGAATGGGCTCTAACGATGTCCCCTCCAGTTCTCCCGGGAGAACCGCCGTCTCGAACTGCTACAAACATAACCAAAACAACCATAACAATTCAAGTAGGTTGGTGTAACCCAGAACCAGAATGGATCAAAGTCAACACTGATGGAGCTGCTAGAGGCCACCCAGGTATGGCGGGAGCAGGTTTCATTTGCAGGGACTCGAATGCGCGAACGGTAATGGCTCTTGCTCAACCTCTAGGATTAACATCATCGCTCACAACAGAAACATGGGCAACTGTATTAGCAACTAGAACTGCCACGGAAAGAGGATGGTCTAAAGTGTTATTTGAGGCAGATTCTGAAAGTCTCATACACTTCATTAAAACTCCAACAGAAGCCCCTTGGTATATATCAGAAATGATTACAGAAATTAAACATCGGATGGGCCTAATTCCATGTTGTGCTATTCAGCACAAATACAGAGAAGGAAACCAAGCAGCAGATGGTCTAGTGAACTATGCGGCAGACGGTAGCCAAGATAGAAACTTCTCAACCTCAATATGGGACCGGGCGAACCCGGCTTTTCTTAACCATATTTTGTTAAGCGATTCTAGGGGAATTTCTTAACCATATTTTGTTAAGAATGATTCTAGCGGAAGGGAATCACATAGTTTTATGATAGCTGTTATCAACTCCTTTACCCTAAGTGTAATATCGGTTTAGTTGATTTTATAATATATGCATGCTTCAAAAAAAAATGTAAATTAATCTATACTCGGTAACAAATTTAGATAAGCGGAAGGATTTGTTTGCAATTAAGTTTTATGATAGCTTTTTTTTTTGAAGCATAGTTTTATGATAGCTGTTATGCTATCTAAAAGTCAAAACAATAAAGGTCTTTATTAAATCTCACCGTGCTTTTGATGAAAATAAATCATCCAATGGTTTGAAATTTGGGTTTCACGCCTTTAAGAGCTATCAACACCCCTATCTGAATTTGTCTTTGATGGAGCTTATAATGCCATCACGCGCGGCAGTGCAAGGGATAGTACAAAATTTTATTCTCATAAGTGGAGAAATGTTATCGAATATTAGCATCAGGGTGTTTAGGCTGGAGCAATTATGGTTGTATGAAGGGCTAATGAAATGTAACCCATGATAGAATTACATCGACCCCGATTAAAACAATATTAATATGCATGTCTACCAAATCGGGCGAATGATCTAAATCTTGAAATCGGTAGGGACGCTTCTTTGTGCAATTATATTGGAGGGTTTTTCTTTTGTTGTGTAGTGGTTTATTACTAGGAGTTGGTTTATTTCACAAATTAATTACTGATGGTGCTTATCTTTTGTAAAAAGGGGTATATCTTTGGGTTGGTGACACGAGCCGTAAAGGCATGGTTCAGTGCAAGATGGAAAATATTTTGGACAATTTCTTACGTGTTTTTAATTTACCAAGTTGGTGACCTGCAGTGAGTAATAAATTTTCATTTTTGTTTTCAATGGACGTGAAACAAAGGAACCCAAGGTGGAATCGAGTTGCTTTGAACTTCGTAATATTCACAACTTTCATTTTCAATCTAGAGATATTAATTTTGGGTATCTGTTGTTTCTTTTTACTGTTAGATTGATTCACGCATAAATACAGACATAGTTTTGCATTTGTATTATGAAGAGTGGTTTAACTGTATTTGCATTTTGGTCCTTTGGAAGTAATGGGAAAGATTGCTTTCTTTGTGTTTCTTACTAACATGAAAAGAATTTGTTGATAATTTTTTTCATTGTCATGTGATCTTGAGTTTTCGTGTCTGTCCCCCTCATAGGCAGTTGAGATCTCAACTTAAAAACTCTTGCCGACTCTTGATTTTCATATGCTAATTTGGTAAAACGATTTGCAATAATTTGTCTCTAGCTGGTTGCAATAACGAGTGGACCATGGACGCCTTATTATGGTCGAAATCTCCTTGCATTTGTTTTTGGAGTAGTAGCAGTTGCAGCAAGAGGGATAGTTGCACTATAATGTTATCTACTCTACCCCTGATTTCAAAAATTTAAATTCACCATTCCCTTGACTTGATCAATAGTAATGTTATCTACTCTACCATTCTACAATGGGACAAACGATGTTGTATCAATAGTAAAAACATAGTGGGTAACAAGCCTTCTTTTAGGATAACATGAACAAGAGGTATAGTATATGTGTGCTACTTTATTTTTATTGAAGATTATGAGAATTAACAAGCAATGACTTACGTTGCCGGTTTTACTTTGGAATGGATAAGGTAATGTCAAAACAATAAAGGTCTTTATTAAATCTCACCGTGCTTTTGATGAAAATAAATCATCCAATGGTTTACACGCCGCTAGCTTATAATGCCATCACGCGCGGCAGTGCGGGATAGCACGCCCCCGTCTGAAATCGGTAGGGACAAGGGAGTTGGGGGGCTTGGACAATTTCTTACTTTAATTTACCAAGTTGGTGACCTAAAAAAGAAACCCACTTCCTTCTTTACTTTGGAATGGATAAGGTAATGTATGACATCAACACTACGCCATATATTTTGTTTGGAATATCACATTATTATTACTATTATTATGAAGACATGCATATCGAGCAAGAGAAAGTCATTTGTAAAATGCAAGCCAAACCAAAGACTACATCAGTCTCACTTCGACACTACACTATGCTTTGTTATCATAAATTACTTAAAAATCATTTAGAGATTTGGGTTGAAAAGTTTCCATGGATGGAACCAATTAGCGTTGTTGTGTTAGTCAAAAGGTATACACGGAGGAGACTCTCTTTCGCTCACAGTGCGTTCTTTTTCTTTGAAGCGGGTATGTTTTGGTTAAGAAATTTAGGAAAACTTTACTGTTCTCGGTCTTCAGAGTTCATTCACAACAGCACTTGTGTCCTTCAACTTTCATTCACATGGTCAAATATTTTAGATCACTGGCCCCTCGTCTCTTTTTTTGTTATGTTCAGAGTAGGGTACCCATGGATGGATGCCGGATTCGTACTTTAAAAGTTGAAACACTGTCAAGTCCATTTGATAAATGGGTGCATGTAGACAAATTTCACGTCACAAGGGTACGGTACCACAAATGTTGATGCTCCAAAATTTTATGTCAAAAAGGAAAAAATTGATGCCACCCAACTAATTATGAACTTCCATCTGGGAACACCAATATATATAAGGTTAATTGTCTCAGGTCGGTAAAGCGTTTGACAAATAAAGGAGGTCACTAAAAGCTCAATTCTATGCATCTCTAATAAGGATAGCCCCCACTTGTGGTTTTCTTTTTTCAAAAGATAGGGCAAAACCCCACACGCCTCTTTCTTTGACGCCCAAAATCTACATCCCCTTCATCTGAAAAGCTATATCTTCTGATGAATCAAAATGACTCGCATTAAAGTGTGAAATAAAATGAGAAATTGGGTCAATTTCCCAAATATTTTTAAAACATGGTTCTAACGGACGAGTAAAAGTTAGCATGGGTGAAATGGACACCAAAAAAATAGTAAGAATGAATATGGATTCATCCTGGCTTAACTTAAAAAATAGCGAGGGTGAAACTGGATGCATCCTGATGTAAATTAAAAATAAGAAAAAGTATTTGAAAATGGGTAGGATGAAACTGTTTACATCCGGACTATTTTTACATTCTCGTCCATTTAAAAAATATCAAATTTTACATGTCTTTTTCACCCAGGAATTGTCGTTATTGGGTTAATTGACCAATTTTTTGAAATAAAATCATTCTCATAAATACATTTCAAATTTTAACTCCACTCAAATCCAATTCTTCTTAATCAATCCTCTCTTCCTATATGCATATTTTTCACCTTCAATTTTCTTCGAAAATAAAAAATAAAATGAATTCAAAAGTTCTTTATGTTTGTCAAATGGGTTAAGTGGCAAAATGCCCCAATTTGGACTACAACGTTGTGAAAATGCCCCGGACGTTAGGCAAAAGATCAAAATGCCCCAATCCGTTAGTTTTACCTATAATAGTCAAATTGGGGCATTTTGACAACCTTTGACTGGTCAAAGGTGTTGCGAAAAGTCAATTTTGCCCTTCGACAGAGATAGCCGCCCTACATGATGTCACACATGTGCTAATGACGTCATAACACGTGGGCACTGCAAACAAATGACACGCGTGCAACCTAATCTGTCGACACGTGGAAAGTGTGTGACACCTGTACCACTCGTGTGGTACAAATGAGTGCATCTATTCTTATCTTCTACCTTGGTCGTGTTTGAGCCACAGAAATTCAAAACAAATCAAAATAGGGTCGAGAGCGAACGAGATAGAGAGACAGAGAGATAGAGAGACAAAGAGCGATCGAGAGATAGAGAGAGATCGAGAGACAGTTGGATTGCGGATCGAGAAGATAGATGAGACGGAGAAGGTAAGAGATCGCGTTTCTTAACCCGGTGAAGAACATGTAACTTTTAACCCTAAATTTGTTTTTCGATTTAGGGTTTTCGAAACCAAACCATGTGAAATTGGTATCTGCGATTAGGGTTTCAGAGAGTAGAAATGATATTAAGGTTTCAGAATCTATAGGATGGGTTTCACCACAGTTGTAATTAGGGTTTTAGGGAAACAAAATTAGGGTTTCAGTAGGGTTAATTGTGTTTTTGAATAAACGAAATTAGGGATTATAAATTTGTGTTTTTGAATTGTGTCTCTATCTCTCTTTCTAATTAGGGTTTGAAAGAAACGAATTTGGGGGTTTAAATGAAAGAGTGGATAATTCAATTTAGGGGATATTTCATTTTCTTTTTGTCTATGAATTCCATGTATTTTGGTATGATTACTGTAAAATCACTACAGTGGCATGGCTAATTCTGTGCATTCTATGAATTCTCTAATTACAACTGTGGTGATTACTGTAAAACAATGGCTCAACCCTTTTACTGCCTTAGAATGAATGATATACACAAGCAGTGAGGGTATGTTATTATTGCTTTGGCCTGTATCTTATTTAACTTATTGGAAATTCAGATGCATTTGATACAAAATTGCTTCCATGATTGATGAATTAATGGGTATATATGAACTTTGTATATGAATTTTGAACTTGGGGATACTAGCTATGCTTCTATTTGGTCAAACTGATGATGTGGTTATACACAAAGTTATCTGTTTATGCTTCTACTTGTTTTGGTTATACTTATATCTATGCTTGGTGTTGTCTGAGGCATATTTGAAGACTTTTTAGTGATGATAGTGCTTACCAATTGCTAAACTCTTCCACATATGCAATCTATTTACGCTTAATTTATATCTCCATGTCTCTGTGTTGTTGAATTTAGTGCTGCTACTTGCAAAATCACTACAGTGGCAATAAATTTCTCTTCTATCTTTTCTTATGTGTGTTGATTAACCCTTTTGTGTTGAAACATATGCTGGTGCAAGTTGAAATTCAGCTGCATTTGAAACATAATTGTGTCTCTTTCATTAAAACTGACTATTGTGTCATTTTTGTTAAATGTTTCAGAATGGGTAGTGAGGATAGGAATTTACGGATTCTGAGATATAGGGAATAGGTTTAAGGACCTTTATTGTTTTGGTTGTAAAGCTGGTACCAGTGGAGAAGCTTTCATGGCTATGCTAAAGAGTAGGTTGGTGAATGAACAAGGTATGAATTCTGCACTAGAACTGTTTTTATTTGATGATGATGATGGGAATGCATATGATAAGTGTGAATCAGAGGAGGTGTTTATTTCATTTTGGAATAAAGGGAAACCAGGAAAAGACAATTTGGTAAGACTGTGGTTCACTGTAGTTATTCCTACAATTAAACATTGGGGTTTTGCTTGTGATTCTGCTAGTGTTAGTGGGGTAAGTGGTGTGACTGATTTTATGAGTCCAGTGAAGAAGAAAACTGTTGGTAAAAGGGTTGAGTTTAGGAGGAGTCCAAGACTTAATAAGACTGCTAGTGTTAGTGGGGTAAGTGATATGAGACCAACAAGACATGATTTTGTGCATGAAGACCCAGTTGTTTCTACACAAGCATCTGTTGCAGAAAACCATGTGCATGAAGCACAAGTTAATCCTACACAAGCATCTGTTGCAGATAACCAAGAACAGGGGAATGAAGATGATGACCAAGTGAATTTACCTAATCTACAATCAGATGACTGTCATCCTAATGATAGGCCTGAGTTTTTGTTTGAGGAATATAATGATGAAGGGGTAGGTGAAGATGAAAGTGAAGAGGAAAGTGAAGAGGAAGAAACACAAGAAAAATACAATTATGAAGATTGGGTTTCTATGTGTGCTAGAGGTATAGATATTGGTAATGAGCCTGATGATTGTAATGAAGACTTCAATGTAGGTGGTTTTTATGAACAACAGAGTGCACCAGTGAATGCAACTTCAGATGAAGAAGTTCCCAGATATGAGGTCACTCAAGAGGAAGAAAAGAAGTGGCAAGAAGATTTTGGTGAGCATTTAAACGATTCACTTAGTCTAGAAATGATAAATGAAGATGTTCCTGAGGTTGTACCTGGTGAAATAAGTAGTGGTATGGCTTTTGGAAACATGCAAGCTTACAAAGATCATTTAAGGGAATATGCAGTGTTGAAACATAGGGATTTTAAGGTGAAGAAGGCAGATAGGACCAGACACTATTCTTATTGTACTTTCAAGGATACCCAAAAATGTGCTTGGATGGTGAATGCAAGAAAGGCAAGAAAGGTACCAGATGAAGACGATCCAACAGTCACAGTTAGAGAATGCAACACAAAATACACCTGTAAGAATCCGAATGAAGACTACAGCAGAAAATGCAATGCAAAATTTGTAGCTAAGTATTTGTTGAAGACGATGGATGTTGCTTCACCAGTGGACAAGGCAGCTGATATAGCTAACAAGATCATTAGACCTCGGTTGCAAACTGACAAACCAAAATGGGTTGCTAATAATGCAAGGGTATGATTTTGATGCTTGTTTTGGTTCCCTTCTGTTTGTTTATCTGATAACTATAAAGTATGTGTGAAATGCTAATTTTTTATTTTTGTGTACACAGAAATTGGTGCTAGCGGAGAGGAATGGAACATCTGAGAGTTCTTACACAAAAGCACCACAACTGGTCACAGCTGCTACTTCATTGAACCCAAACAGCATTGGTCATTTTAGTTGGTCCAAAGAGGGTCCAGATAACATATTTGAGAGTGTCATTGTGGCCTATAATGCACAGATAAAAGGTTTCCTTCATGGTTGTAGATTGGTTATTGGATTAGATGGAGCTCACCTAAATGGTAAGCTAGGTGGTGTGATGCTTTCAGCAGTTGGTATAGATGGTCAGAATAGGGTATTTCCTATATGTGTGATGATTGGTATGAGTGAAACTGAAGAAAATTGGTTTATGATGTTAAAATAATTGAGAAAAAGGATACCTGATATGCCTGGACTAACCTTTATTTGTAATAGAATGAAGGGCATTCTTGAATCAGTAAAAAGATTGTTTCCTTTGGCAAATCATAGATACTGCCTAAGGTAGATTTTGTTTTGACTGCAAGTTTTGTTTTAACAGATTTTTGGAATTGATTAATGTTTGCCCTTTTTTTTCCAGGCATCTATACAAGAATTTCTTGACCAAGGGATTCAGAAATCCAAGATCGACACACCTTCTTTGGCAGCCGCAAAGGCATACAAGTATCATCACTGGGAGGTAAGAAATGTTTGGTTATAATGAATGTTCATTTTTTCAGTCAAGCCTTATTGCATCAAATGAATTAACTTAGACACCTATTTTCTAGGAGGCCATGTAAGAAATTGCAGAGATAAGTTCAGCTGCATATCAATACCTGATTGATGTAGAGCCTAAGTCTTGGGAAAGGTCATGGTTTCCTCATGATGTTGCTTGTGAGCACATCTACTCTAACTTTTCAGAAAGTTTTAATAACATGGCCCTGAAATTCAGAGACAAGCCTCTCACTCAATTGGTCGATATGTACACACATTTGGTGATGGTGTTCTTTTCAAATAGAAGAAAGCTTGCTGCAACTTGGCAATCTGGTGACCTTGTTCCTGCTGGGAAAGATCTCATTCAGGTGATGTGCGATCTTAGAGGTAACTATGAATGTGATCCTTCTATAGAGCGCAAAGTGTATGAGGTTACTAACAAAGCTACTAGCAAAGTGTTTGTTGTTCGGGTGGAAGAACAATCTTGTACATGTCGACAATGGCAATTGAGGAAGTTCCCCTGCATACATGGTGTAGTTGCATTGTTTAAATTGAATCCTTATTGGTCCAAGTGAGTAAATTTACTACACCTAAATAGTTGAATGTGGTTATGCAATAAATGTATGATGAGTGATTGGATCAATTATGTGTGCGAGTCTGCTGAGTAAATACTACACAAAGAGACTACTATAGGACCACCTACTCATGGTCAATAACACCATTGGGAGACATTGATGAGTATCCCAATAAGGTTTGATAACCATAAATTTCTTGCAAATGCTTTAACTTTTTGCATTGTCTGTTTTCAAGTATTTTTGTTTTGAGAATCTCTTCAATGAATAATATTATCTACTTTTGTCCTTTTACTTTATTGTATTTTTTTTTATTATTCTCTAGATCTGCGCATTTAAAGTATACTAATCCTAACCTTATTTCTTTTGCAGACTGGTATCAAGATTATACATCCACACCGATTGAGAGATAAGGGAAGACCTTGTGTCAAAAGAAAGAAGTCCTGGTATGAGAAGAACAAGATGCGCAAAAGAGTAACAAAGTGCAGTGTATGTAAAGGTATTGATCATAACATCGTAACCTGTCAAGGTCCTCCAGTTGAATCCAACCCCAAGAAGAAAGGAGTGAGAATGGAGTGTTCTGTTAATGGGGATGATTTTTGTATTCTTCTTTGCACCAACAAAGAAGATGAGGAAGGCCTTGTCTGCACCAAATACCGCATCAACATCTCGCATCAAAGAAAGCAACATCATCCGCATCAAAGAAATCACCGAGGTACCACCATTGTCAAAGGGAAAAGCAGCTGCTACTACAACATCTACTTCTTCAGCTGGTTCCCAGAAAAAGGGCAAGACAACTGCACAATCCTCCTCCACTGCACCCAAAAGGAAGGTAACACATCCATGTACTTCTTCTACAACTTCATCTGCCTGTTTTAACCAGACTTATCATGGTAGTGTTAATATTTCTAGCCAGACAATCACATTTCTGAGCCACCATCAAAAAGGGTTAGAAAGCCTAACTCTAAATATTAGTAATATCAGAAATGTTGGGTTCCTGTTTTCCCTTATTTCTTTTAGCATATCTAGACTTATGAACTTGTAATGACAGAGATAGTAGTACTTAGTTCTGTTTTATGAATGTTGACAATATTTTGTTTATAGATCTATGGTTTTTAAAGTATGCTTTTTAAAGTACTCAGTTCTGCAAACTAACATTACATTGATAAATCCTTCCAATCTGTCACATTGATTTTGTTTACATGAGTTAACTTCTAATTCTGCACTTTACCTTCACTTTGTCTTTACACTATGCACAAATTTGATCTTCAGAATTATAAAATTGCTTTTGTTTTTCCACAAAGATAGCATCAGAAACCCATTGGAAATCGTCACATTTTTGGCATTTTAGGTAGCCAATACCATAATTCCAAGATGTTTGAGCTATGTTTAACATCCTCACCTTAGTTGAATTGCATTTGGGGTTGATACAACGAGTATGTGACCAAGGACAATCAACAAATTTCTGATCACCAACACAAGCTTTACAACCTCCTTTGTACTAAGGTGCCATGGTTTTAATAGCATCATCAAACCATTCGAAGTATGAACACATAGGATTAGAGCAAGAGAAGAATTTCTTCCCTGAATTAACACCTTCTTTGACCTTTAAAAGTTTCCGAATACCATTACAAGGAACTAATTTACACCTAGTGTAGATCCAAGGACAATCAATTGATTGATGATTATTTTCGTTGCACATCTCATATTCCTGCAAATTAAGTAAAAATTAAAGTGAGATGGATAAGATACTAACCCCTAACTATGTTCTTCTTTGAAAAATTCTTGAAATTGAACTTACCATTTTCATTTTCTCACTTGAGCTAGCAGCCATTATGAAGAAAAAAAGCCAAAATACTAATTTAAGGTTGTGTAAATTCCCCATTTATATGAGTCAGGCGAGACCAAAAATTGACCGTTGTTACAACGGTCGGAATCTATAACGGTCGGATTAAAAACGGTCGAAATCTGTAGCCGTTGATTTGAAATTATGTTACACGTGTCGCAATCTTAGTTTATAGGACATGGTGGTCATTCTATTAAAAAAAAACCATTTCGGTAAATATAAACAACCAAATCTCCAGCCGTCCAAATAATAGAATAGCCACGTGTCGCAATCCTAGTTAATAGGACATGCTGGTCATTTTAGAAAAAGAAATGTCCATCTCAGTAAATAGAAGCACTTCATCTCTGGCCGTCCAATTTTAGACTAGCCACGTGTCGCAATCTAACTAAATGTGGCACATGGTTAAGTAGTCACGTGCATGTGAGCTATTTTGACAGAAGGGTATAAATGACATTTTTTTGCACGTGCGGGGCCACATGCTTACTGTTTTGACCACTTAATCATGTCAGACGGAATACATAACAGTTTGGGGCATTTTGATTCCGTTTTGGGGCATTTTGATCTTTTGCCTAACGTCCGGGGCATTTTCACAACGTTGTAGTCCAAATTGGGGCATTTTGCCACTTAACCCTTGTCAAATATCTTTTTTTCTTTAATAATACTCCAAAAGAATAATACTACATTGATGAACATGAATGCAATATTAAAATGTTTATAGTGTGACCAAAGTCATTCAAAAACACTAGTTATGAAGTAGTGTTTGAAAGGGTAAAAGGGATTACATATGCATTATGCATGAATTGACGTAGTAATTATCCGCGGATATTCCATGATTTTTTCACTCTTTCTTTCCGTATTGTAACGAAGTCATCTTGCTCATTATTATGACTTGACTAAACTTTGATTAATTTCAGTCTTGTTTACTCAGTTGTAACTAATTTATAAGACTTAATGTGTTTCGTTCTCATTTACAGTTCGAGGAAATTGAACAACGAGTACTGAAAACAAAATTCTAACGTAAACTCAGTAAATCTTCAAAAATCTTATAATCTAGTTTAGTTAATACTAAAATTTTCTAATCTTAAGGTTGTTTATGAACGCGTAATTGGGGGATATAGAATCTAATTGGGGGA